>JAVJIF010030906.1:0-242257 GCA_038442645.1 Agave tequilana
AAAAAAGACAAGATTCTCATTGGTCCGAACGATGTCTAAACTTGTTGACATTTACAAAAGACAAGGGACAGACGAGCTGAAGACCAGTTTTCATCCACCTCCAAGGGACAAGGAAGCAGCTTGGACTCCACTGATCCAGCAAGCAGAACAGTGAACCCGGATTGTTTCTAAACAGACCTCAGCAGGTCTAAGATGCTAGCATTTAGCATTACATTAGCCCAAGGAGATAGCCTCGATTGAGAGGCTAGCATCATCCAACTTCGCCAAGAAGCTAATTGACAGCTTCGCCGAAAAGCCTCTTTTCGGATTTCGCTAAGGATCGCCTCTAGCTCCGCTATGAGCTTCAAAGCGGGCAGCTCCGCTATCAGCCTGCTACGGTCAACCTTTGACCAATCAAATCTCCTGATGAGATTGGATTCAAACAAATCAAATCCAATCAGGATTCAAATATGGCAGTGATTGCCGCTATCTCTTGACTCTCTTGAAACGAGTAAGAGCATCAAGGAGAATCTCCCAGCAATATGGAAAGGATCAAAACAGATCAACCGACCTGCCAATTCTAGCTCCGCAGAAGCTATCTTAGCCTCGCAGTAAGGCTACTTTCCAGATTCAAACAGATTCGGTTCAATCTGTTTCCATATCTTCAAGGGGACGATTATACCCTTACTTTCCTATAAATAGCCCGCCAGGGGTACAAGGAGAGGGAGATCGATCGATAAAAAGAGAGAGAGAAGGACTCCACAAGCAGAGGCTTCTTCACGACGCACCGTGCGCTCTCTAATTCAGAGACCTTTCAAGAGAAATACTTCTCTTTTCAGGGTGGCGATACCCTAACAACCCCTTTTTCCTCAAGGAATCTCCGGAACCAGGCGAGAAGGAATTAGTTATTGAAGGCGGTTTTTTTTGAGAAGTAGCCAGAGGATTCTACTAATCCTCTATTCTCTGATTCCCGGAACCAGGCGAGAAGGGAATCTCATCGCTCGCATCGTCAAAGGGACAAAGTGGTCGCGCGCTGACCAGACTCCTATCGGCACATTTTCCCAGAATCTCTGAGGAGATCTACTTGTAATCTTTTAAGAATACTTGTAATTTAGCTCCTCAAACTTTTATTTGTAAGTTTTCCCCCTTTGCAAACATAATGGAAAACAAGATGGCGACTCCGCTGGGGATTGTATTCTCCTCTGCTGAGAATCAAGTGTCGCAATGCGACGAACAGACCTTCGGGTCTATCTCTGAATTCAGAAAAGCCGGTGCAGCCAGATCTTCTCTGGCTAAATCTTCAAGCAAAGTCTCTGCGGAGACGGAAAAGGTTCTCTGCAAACCTGCCGCAGTTCTCTGGCGCAACAAGGAAACATGCCTGCAGCCCAGATCCTGCACTTTTGAGAACCTGGTTATCCAGATCGATCAAGGAAGATTTGAAGAAGTCCTCTCTGGGGGTGGCCTGACGCTTCGAGCACAGAAGCACAGGAAGGTCTTCATGGCCAAGGTTTCAAATCAGAAACCAGAGGCAGGATCTTACCAGCACCCCACAGCCCCGCTTGTGGCTATTCAGGTTCCTTGCGAACCTAGGCGTCCCCTGTCAAGGCTGATATGGAAGCCTAAACAGGAGTCTTCAACCAAAACTCCCGGAGTAGTCATGCCGAGACTGCCCCTCTCCCGCGAAGAAAAGGGTAAGATGCCCATCTGCCCTGACGATGCTGCCAGCCATGAAGTCACGACGGCAATCATACCGTCACCTGAATCAAGGGCAGCAAAGCCTTTTGTCAGCCTCTCTTTCACAAGCGAAGCTATTGTACCACAACGAATTCACTGGGTTCGCGGCCGCAAGGCTAAGACCGCAGTGTTATCTGAGGTTGATCCCCTTCGCAGCAGAATAGCGGGCAAAGCACCACAGCGTGCTCCGCTCCCCAATTCATCAAGCACTAAGCTCGCACCTGTCGGCGAAGCTAGCGCCAAAGTACTATTCAGTACTAATCCCTTCTGCAGGGATAAGAGGAACGGAGCATCATCCCTTGTACGCTCCAGAAAGGCCTCTCCACGGGGTTGTTCTGGCTCTGTTGAGCCTAACCTGCGACAATTCTTGGCAAACAAGCGGGAATCCAGTCTCTCCAAACCACCTCCCCTTGTTGTCAAAGAGGATGCCGACTTGTGACAATCCATTCAGCCCGTTGTCGGCAATATCCAATCAAGGCTGCATCTCCGCACAGTCAATCGGCGTTTAACCGGTTGTCCACACATGCCACAAAGAAGCATCATGAAAGGAGTGCTTCGCGAGGCCCAGCCTTCGCGTCCGTCAACATGACCGGAAGAGGACGAGAGCGACACAGGGAGGGTCATACATCTGATGATACCCCTTTCGGCTCCCCAGATCCAGATTATAGCCCGGGCTTAGGTGAAGTCTTGGTGCGCGAAGAAGGTGTTTTCCGAAACACCAGATCCAAGGTAGCGATACCCTATAATTATGAGCAGCCTTCCTCCTCGACGGTCCCAACCGTGCCGCAACTCAGGCGGTCGCCCCAATCATCTGATGGAGAAGATGAAGACAGCGGGTATGCCTCTTCAGCAACAGTCAGTTCTGTGCGAACGGACAAAGCATCGGTTAATATGGCCGATAACGCCAATGACGATCTTCGTCGGCGTTTGGAAGCTCAGGAGCAGACCTCTAGAACTCAGCAAGAGGCCCTGGACAATATTCAACAGATGCTCGCTCAGCTCCTCAGCAACCGGAATGATGATACCGGGAGTAATCATGACGAGGAGGGACATCTCAGCAATGATCCGCCCAAGACGGAGAGATCTAAGGGAGGCTCTTCCCTGGATGCCGAAGTCCTTAAAGGCCTTCAAGCTCAAATTTCATCCCTGGCTCAGAGGGATGAATTAAAGAAAGTAGGGGCAGTTCGTCCTTACCCACTGGAGTGGGATTCGGTGCCATATCCGCCAAAGTTCAAACCACCAACGTTGCATACGTATGATGGTAAGAGCTCGCCCAATCAGCACATCTACTATTTCCGGTCCCAGACCGGCAATGTTATAAGCAACGATGCCATCATGACTAGGCTGTTCATTGGCACCTTAAAGGGAGTGGCATTCGACTGGTTCCGAAGCCTTCCTCAGGGCTCTATCAATTCCTGGGTCGACCTGGAAACTCGGTTCCTCTCTCGGTTCTATGAGGATGACACCGAAGTGACCATGGACAAGCTCCTTTCCACTGTGCAGAGGAAAGGCGAATCTGTCCGTGAATACATTGAGCGGTTCAGAAATCTATCTCTGATGTGCCCAGCAGGGATGCCATTACCCATGCTCTTACAGACATGCAGGCACAACTTCTTGGATCAAGTAGAAGTCCGCATGGGGGCTGTCAAAGCCCATACTTGGAAGGAATTGGTCGAACAAGCTGAGATAGCCGAGAAATCGGCTAAGAAGTTTGAGCCATCCGCCCCTAGAAGCAAATGGGGCGCGAACAACAAAGGGCGTAGCGATCTCCCGCAGTCTTCTCAAGCTAAAGGGAAGGAGATTATGTCCGTCGAGCTGACCGGAGACATGCAGTCAAAGGCCAAGAAGAGCGGCGTCAACAGCCAAGAGCCCAAGTTTCCTCCAAAGCAGTACTCCTTCAGAGATGATCAGGTGGTCACGATATTCCATCTGCTCCACAAAGGGAACAAAATGAAGCTACCGGATGCTCGGCGTCCCAATGAGATAGGGCGTACAAACGACCCTAAATACTGCCTCTACCACAGGATGATCCACCATCCTACTGACAAGTGCTATGTTCTCAAGGATAGAATTCAAGCCTTGGTCGACGCCGAGTCCTCACATTGAAGACGGAACAGAAGAAAGTCACTGCCAATATGGTGACTCTTGAGTTCGGCACTGCCCAGAAGGTCACAGTTCCCGACGGGACCTATTCAGCCTCGACGCCGCGGTTGGAAGTCAAGCATCCTCCAGCCATGACTCAATACAACAAGGGTCTCGTCCCTTTGACATTGGAGACGGGGAAGTTATGTGGATACACCCTGACCTCGTCCAAGACGTACAGCGGACGTCGAAGGACTCCAGCAAAAAGGAAAAGTCCTGCAATGTCATCTCTGTCCTGCCAGATGATGACAACCTTACTTCGGCTTCCCTCAGTGATTCAGAAGGAGAAAAGCGTGCTTGCACAACGCAGGCAGATGCGCCTCAACAGACGGGCACCCGGTCTGGAAAATCATACTTAAGGCAGTATGACAAGTCGACTGACAAGATACAACAGCAAACGACGTCAGTACCAATGCCGACATCCGCTCCAGTCCTGACCAAAGGGAGAGAGAAGCCTAAGGAAGTGCGGTTCGACCATGCGTTGAAGAAACCGCCAGGCCAAGGGTTAGCCACGCCCTTTCGCTTTGATATATTGGCCCACTTAGCCAATATCCTGGCTCGTATCACAATACACGAGCTCCTTCATCTCTCTAAAGAGACAAGAGAGGCACTCAGAGATGCGCTGGCCAACTCGGAGTCCTTTCTGACATGCATGCCTGAGGTTCCTGGTGATGAGATGCGACCTTCCTGCTCAGAGTGCCATCACACACAATCCAAGGTGCCTGCTATTACCTTTACGGCAGAAGATATGCTTCTCAAAGACAACAAGCATGATCGACCTCTGTACTATACCGGATATATCGGTTCAACATGCATTGAAAGAGTACAAGTCGATCCGGGGTCTGCACTCAGCATCATCCCCAAAAGGCTCCTCTATTTCCTCGGCATACCATTGTACAGGTTGTCCGCAACCACCACTACAATATATGGTTTCAACGCCGGGAGCAGCCATCCGCTTGGAAAGATTCGGCTCCGCTGCAGAATCGGAAGCTTGAAGTCAGAAGTGACGTGCTATGTCATTGACGCTGACACATCATATAACTTGCTGCTAAGAAGACCCTGGATCCATGCCAACTGGATCGTTCCTTCCACCCTCCACCAATGCTTCAAATATGTTGAAGATGATGTGACAGTACGAACTGTCTTCGCTGAAAAGCAACCCTTCAAGGGGGTGAAAACTACTTCACCGACGCCATCCTGTATCAAGAGGCCGGCGGAACGCCTGCAGAGCCATTGCCAGACGATGATGAAAGTGGCAATGAGGCGGATTCAGAATCCGAAACAGGCGTGCCAGCCATTTTGATTGGCGAACCAATTACAGCATGTTTCCTCAATGACCCCCAATGTAATATCCCTTCTGATGAAGAGGGTGAATGGGTAATTAATGAGAGTATCTCTTTTGGTTATCCTGCGAGTATTGGGTCAATTAAATCCATCATAGAGGGCTCTCTGCACATGCCCATACATGAGCCAAGTTCGGCTACTACATCTGTGGAGGTTATAGAAGGGGCCACGCTGGTAATCCCTCCATCCAAACAAGGTCAGTTGCCGATAATCTTCGGTAGAACCCAGCCACGGGGACCTGCAGCTACAGAGTCAAGCTCGGACTCAGAAACCCCACAGTTCTTCCATTATGCGCAACCGGCACGCCATATTATGGAAAGATGGGATATGACTTGAAGCAGGCAGGCGGCCTGAACTTCGGAAAAGGAAGACGCAGCTTGATGCGTAACTCCGTCCCAAGAGGGAAACCTGCAAATTACTATGATAGTACACGCAGGGGGTTAGGGTATGTCACACCCACATCATCAGTAACGGTTCAAGTCAAAGACGACGAACCAATTCCATTACAGTCGGGCTCATCTGCCGAGTGGGATTCTGACATCAGCATAGGAGTAATGTTCAACGGCCTCACTGTGAATATGACTTCAGCCAGTCAATTGGAACCTGCAGAAGCTACTGATGAGGAACCTTGGGCCCAGCAATTAAGTCTCCAATGGGAAAAGCGGTTCGAGCTGCGCGAGCCACCTACCGAAGACAAGGTGATCTAGGTCAACTTAGGTAGTCAAGATCACCCCAAGCCTATTTTCATAAGTGAAAGCTTATCACTCATCGAAAAGGAAGAATTGATAATGCTCGTAAAAGAGTATATAGATGTCTTCGCCTGGAGCTATGAAGACATGCCCGGACTTGATCCACAGGTCGCCATGCACCGTCTAAACATCAAGAACGACGTTAAGCCGGTCAAGCAGCAACAACGTCGGTTCCGCCCAAACATCATGGAGGCTATTGAAGCCGAAGTTCATAAGCTCATTGCTTGTGGCTTCATCCGGGAGGAACAACATCCAGACTGGGTAGCTAACATCGTCCCCGTCCTCAAAAAGAACGGGAAAATACGGATCTGCATCGACTACCGTGATCTCAATACGGCCTGTCCCAAAGATGAATTCCCACTGCCGATCACTGATGTCATGATCGACAACACATGCGGGTTCGAGAGGATGTCTTTCATGGATGGCTTCTCAGGGTACAACCAGATCAAGATGTATCCTGATGACGAGAAGCATACTTCTTTCCGAACGCCATTGGGGGTATACTGCTACACTGTAATGCCCTTCGGACTGAAGAACGCCGGAGCAACCTACCAGCGGGCGATGAGCATGATCTTCCGCGACCATCTCCGAAAGACGGTGGAATGCTATGTTGACGACATTGCCGTCAAAAGCCGCAGCAAAAATGAACATCTTCGCGATCTGAGAACGATGTTCGACATAATGCGGGCTCATCAGCTGAAAATGAACCCGACAAAATCCTTCTTAGGAGTATCCAGCGGCAAATTCCTTGGGTTCATTGTCACATCAAAAGGGATCCATCTGGACCCAGACAAAGTCAAAGCCATCCAGGACATGCATCCACCAAGGAATCTCAAAGAGCTCCGAGGCTTGCAAGGCAGATTAGCCTACATCAGAAGATTCATAGCAAATCTTTCGGGCTGTTGCCAGCCCTTTATCCGTCTCATGAAAAAGGGTACTGCCTTCATATGGGACCAAGCTTGTCAAGAAGCCTATGAAGACATTAAGAGGTATCTCACAAAACCTCCGGTCTTAGTGGCCCCTACATCAGGGAAACCATTCTTGCTTTATGTAAAAGCTCTGGACTATTCCCTCGGTGCCCTCCTCGCTCAGAAGAACGACAATGGCCATGAGCAGGCCATTTATTATCTGAGCAGGACTCTCATAGGAGCGGAATCTCGCTACAATCCTATTGAGAAAGAGTGTTTAGCTCTCGTCTTCGCTGTCCAGAAGACACGACATTATTTGGTTGGCCAAACCATACATGTCATCTCCAGGGTGAACCCTTTACGTCTTCTCATGACGAAGCCAGGGTCGCTGAATTCAAGGTTGGCTAAATGGGCACTTCTGTTGTCTCAATACGATATGACCTTTACTCCTCAGAAGGCAGTTAAAGGCCAGGCCCTTGCAGAGTTCTTAGCTGCTCATCCAGTTCTAGAACATTCAAAACTTCACGAAGACATCCCTGATGAAGTCTTCGAGTCTAATGCAACCTCAGCAGAGGAAGTGTGGCAGATGTTCTTCGACGGAGCATCGCGGATGGGCCCCAAAGGGAAGATTATTGCCGGAGTGGGGGTTGTGTTCATCTCCCCACAGGATCATATCCTTCCCAGAGCATTCTCCTTGACAGAATCATGCTCTAATAATGTAGCGGAATATAATGCTCTGCTCATCGGCCTCCAGCTCGCCCAGGGAATGGGGGTACGCTACCTCGAAGCTTACGGCGATTCAAAGCTAGTCATCAGTCAAGTCAAAGGCGAATATGAAGTCTGCCATGAAGACTTGGTGCCTTATTATCATACAGCCATCGAATTGGCTAGCCTATTTGAAGGCTTCTACATCGGGCACGTGTCCCGATCTCAAAATACCAAGGCGGATGCCCTCGCTGCATTAGCAACAATGCTAGCCTTACCGGCCGACACCGAGTATCACCTCACAGTCGCAACCCGGCATCTCGTATGCTCCAAGCATATGCTAAGGATCCAAGAGGTCCATAATATCTCCGTGGGTCTTGAGCCGAGGGATTGGCGCTTCCCTCTCATTGACTACGCTCTGCACGGTCTGCTTCCAGACGATCCCAAAGAAGCGGCGTCCATCAGACGAAGGTCGCTTCGTTTCCACTATGATCCAACCTTGAAGACACTTTACCGTCGTTCATATGACGGTGTCCTCCTCCGTTGTCTCTCTCATTCAGAGGCACAGGAAGTGCTTAAAGAAGCACATGATGGCGTCTGCGGAGCTCACCAGCCGGGTCCAAAGCTTAAAGACAGGCTGCACAGACTTGGGTACTACTGGCCGACCATGATGGCCGATGCCACCCAATATGCACGAAGGTGTAAGGCGTGCCAGGTCCATGCAGACTTCATACACCAACTTTCGGAGTTGCTCCACCCTACTGTTGCTTCATGGCCATTTGAAGCATGGGGAATCGATGTCGTAGGGCCAATCAGTCCCTCTTCGGTAAGAGGTTACCGGTTTATCCTGGCAATAACCGATTACTTCTCAAAATGGGCAGAGGCCACACCGTTGGCCGAAGTTAAAACCTCAAATCTGGTTAGCTTCATCAAACACCATGTCATCCATCGATTCGGTGTACCCAGACGGATCATCCATGACAATGGTCCCCAATTCGTAAGCCAAGGGTTCTATCGGTTCTGCGATAAATACCGAATTCAGAATGTGGCTTCAACTGCCTACAATCCTGCCGCCAACGGCTTGGCAGAGGCATTCAACAAGACAATCATCAAGCTGCTCAAGAAGTTTGTCTCCTCGAACAAGCGAGATTGGGACGAAAAGCTCGGCGAATGCCTTTGGGCCTACCGGACTACTGTTCGGACACCGACAGACAATACGCCTTTCTCCCTGGTATATGGGTGCGAAGCGGTCATCCCATTGGAAATCCAGGTGCCATCATTGCGGGTAGCCTTGACTACTAAGATGACATCAGAAGACAATGATCGCTTGCGTCTTCAAGAGCTCGAAGCCCTGGACGAGAAGCGGCTGCAAGCTCAGCAACACATCGAGCTATATCAGG
The DNA here is from genome assembly GCA_038442645.1 of Agave tequilana. Lineage (NCBI taxonomy): Eukaryota > Viridiplantae > Streptophyta > Magnoliopsida > Asparagales > Asparagaceae > Agave > Agave tequilana. The sequence continues at coordinate 8,962 of JAVJIF010030906.1, forward strand.
CTCGGATGTCAAAAGCCTTCAATAAGAAGGTCAAGCAGAGAGTCTTCCACAAAGGAGACCTAGTCTTAGCCGTCAGACGACCGATGATTATGACGCACAAAACCAAAGGCAAATTTCAGCCTAAATGGGAAGGACCGTTTGTGATAGAGACAGTCTATTCAAACGGAGCATACCGCCTTACAACTGCAGATGGCGACCTCCTCATGATGCCAATCAATGGCAAATTCTTAAAGAAATACTATCCTTAATCAAGGATCCTGCTCTCGATCAAGTTAACATTACACCTCTGATCGAGATCCGCGCGTCCCGAATGCGCACAAAGAGAGCCTCTCTCTTTCTCCAAGCTCCATCAAACCCGTTGATAGCTGGGGGTTTGCTAAAAATCCTAAGGGACCTGCTCCCATTTGATTCCCTCTCTAGAATCACCTACCAAATCTCATCCATAGAATGGTAGGACCACATATATTCCGCTGTTATGTTAACATTAAACCTATGACAGCAATCCCCTCGTTTCTCCCCGTGAGAATGAGACCACCAGAATCACCTACCAATTCTCATCCATAGAATGGTAGGACCACATATATATCTCGCTGTTACGTTAACATTAAACCTATGACAGTGATTCCCTCGTTTCTCCCCGTGAAAACGAGACTTTTCCCAAACTCCATTGCAATTTTGAAGCTTAGTGGCGTCTCAATTGGTTACGTCATTGCGACCACTGAACCAGCAGACAGCTAAGTCTCAATCTTGAGCCCTGTTGACATTTACAAAAGACAGGTCTCGATACTTATTGACATTTACAAAAGATAAGTATCACCTATTTTGAGCTTGTTGACATTTACAAAAGACAAGTCTCAACCCCGAGTCCTGTTGACATTTACAAAAGACAGGTCTCGATACTCGTTGACATTTACAAAAGACGAGTATCACCTATTTTGAAGCTTGGTGGCTTCTCAACCAGTTATGTCATTGCGACCTCTGAACTGGCAGATAGCCAAGTTTCATCTATCATTGAGCTTAGTGGCGTCTCAATTGGTTACGTCATCGCGACCTCTGAACCAGCAGACAGCTAAGTCTCAATCCCGAGTCCTGTTGACATTTACAAAAGACAGGTCTCGATACTCGTTGACATTTACAAAAGACGAGTATCACCTATTTTGAAGCTTGGTGGCTTCTCAACCAGTTATGTCATTGCGACCTCTGAACTGGCAGATAGCCAAGTTTCATCTATCATTGAGCTTAGTGGCGTCTCAATTGGTTACGTCATCGCGACCTCTGAACCAGCAGACAGCTAAGTCTCAATCCCGAGTCCTGTTGACATTTACAAAAGACAGGTCTCGATACTCGTTGACATTTACAAAAGACGAATATCACCTATTTTGAAGCTTGGTGGCTTCTCAACCAGTTATGTCATCGCGACCTCTGAACTGACAGATAGCCAAGTTTCATCTATCATTGAGCTTAGTGGCGTCTCAATTGGTTACGTCATCGCGACCTCTGAACCAGTAGACAGCTAAGTCTTAATCTCGATGCTTGCTGACATTTACAAAAGGCAAGTATCTCCCCTTTTAGCCCCGCAATGGGCTAACCTCGAGACTGGCAACATCTCAATTGGTTATGTCATTGCGACCTCTGAACCAACAGACAGTCATGTCTCATTATCCAAACAGCAGAAGTCAAAAGAAAAATTTTATATTAAAGCCAAAAAGATGGGATACATGGAGGAGCATATACAATGGCCTACAGGCGTATATGGTAAGATCGAATCCGATCCCCGAGCGAAGCTAGCCTCGTTCTCCTGTCATCAGCAGCCTGGGCCAGCGCCTGTGATCTTAGCTCAGCCTCATCGAAGTCCACCGCCTGAGCCAGACGAGCCTCGACCTCCGCCAAAGTCGCCCTCTGTGACGACTTCTGCTCCGCCAGTTCCTCACTTCGAGCCCTGAGCTGCTTAAGCCGCGCAGACTCTTCATGACGCATCTGTGTAGTTTTGGATAAGAGGAGATTTGCCTTCCGGATCATCTCTTCGGCCCTCTTAACCTTATCTTCGGCATCAAGAAGAGCACTGGTGGAAGCGTCAATTGCACTCCCAACCTCTGCTTGCTCTGCCTCCAAGGACTTCAAGTCAGAGGAGATAGCCTCAGCAGCCTCTTGAGCGGCGAACTGAGCCTCGCGCCTCTGGGCGACAAGACGTGTGAGCCGTTCATCAGCCAAAGACGCTGCGTCGGAACGATGGAAATGGCGCCATTCCTCCACGTCCTTCTCAAGGTCATCTACCAGGAGCTCTAGAGCAGCAGCTTGATGGTACCCCTCAAAATCCCGGATACACTCAATGCCACGGGAGAGGACCATCTTCAGCTTCGAGAATGGCACAGGCGAGCCCTTCAAGACTAGACCGATAGTCTGCTCCAAACTGTTATAGAAGCTGTCGACCAGATTACCGATGAAATCATTCTCAGCTTCATCAACCCTTGAGACAACCTCGGAGCAATCTACCAACCCAGTCGACACCGCCGCAGAAGAAGAAGCGGGAACATTGACAGCAGCAGGGCAAGCCAAAGGTGACCTCGGCGGAGTCCTCAGCGACACCAGCACGCCAGCCACCGTGGAGGAAGGACTGGCAACCACCTCCTGAACAGCAGGCTCGACAATCAAAGTCGGAGAACTAGGGTCCGCGATCACCCTCAGCCCCGCACTTGGCAAAATTGCCGGCACCTCACTCGGTGATGTGATTGGGGGTGAGGATACCTCCGGGACTGCCGCCCCTTCAGCCTCTCGCCTTTCAGCTGACGTGGGCTGATAAGAAGGCAAGTCGCCATATAACACGTCCAACATGGCAACATCCGCCGCGGACGAAGCACTCAACCCACCCTCTGACCTTCCAGGGGAAGTCTCCGGCTCCTTCAAAGCCGACGCATCTTGAGGCCGAACACCTGCAACAAAGCTATGGTCAAAAAGCGGATGCAGTAAACAAGAGGAGATCAAAAGGTCGTCATTTTACCAAAGGCTGATGTTACTTCGTCAGCCTCATCAGTCTCTAGGGGTTCCATCGCGAAGTTCTTGCCAGAATCAACGCGGATAGCCGGCCTGCTCGCCGATTCCTCCGCAGACCACCCGGTAGAGCTGGATGCCACAGGACTTCCTTTAGAAGTCCCAGCGCCCGACGGGCCAATGTCGGCCACATCACCTCCAGATTCCTCCGAGCGAGTAAAGGAACCAGCAGCAGCTCCATAAGCGAATAGAGGATCATACTGGTCCCCTTGCTCCCCATGCTCTTCAGCTCCTGCAACAAAAAGCAAATAATGAGTTATTTAAAGTGCGCTGAAGGTATATTAGATGGGGCCAATCTTACCAGTAGTCGGTTCAGCAACCGACGGCTCAGCCACTAATGGGCAGCAGAAGGAGGCGCAGCAGAGGGCTTACCCTCTACCACGATGGTAGGAGTCTGGCGACGGGGCCTCTTCGCCGACGACTTCCTACGGGATCCACTCCCACGCTTCCTTTTGAAGTGGACATCAGAGTCCTCTTCTTCCACTTCCTCCACATGTTGTGAGGGAGCTGTCCCCACTACACCAGACCCGGCTTCACGAATATCAGCTTCGTGGGCATCAGCCCTTGTCTCTGCCTCGAAATAAGGGCTTCCCGCATCAGAAGCCCCGCTGTCATCTACAGCGATGAACTCCTCTATGCCAGGAACACAGACTCGTTTGCCCTCCATCTTATCAGAAGCCTTCTGCCTCATCCGATGAGAAATTAACTTCACACCCGAACGGTTGGCATTAAACCCAGCAGGTGTGGAGTTCGAAGCCGCATACCATTGGCAGAAACACAGGGTCGTCCAAAGGCCGGGATCCCTCAGCGGCGTGCGCAGCCACGCTCTAGTGTCATCCGCGGTAAAGAACCGCCAACCACGAGCCCCATCAATGAGGCTCCCCATGAAAGCCAGGTCCGGATTGGGGTTGCCCACATACAACTGGTCATACCCAAATTGGCGGGCAAACCGGCTCGGGACGTAGGGCTCCAGGTAGCAGGTATCCCCACTCCTGTACAGCAAATGCGAGGGCCGGATACAGACCAGCCACTCGAAAACACCCTGACTCATGGGAGACCGACCTGACTCCACATCATGGAATTCCTCGTTGTATCCTGCACCTCGCAGGCGAGGAAAACAACGGAACAGGCTATAAGCGTCATAACGACGCACTAACTTACGGGCCTCGGCCACATAAGTTTTCTGTCACGAACGGCCTTCAAAGCGACGGAGAAGCGCCGTTTGAACACCCTGCGGAGGGTCTTCCCCAGCTCCAATCAAACTGGGGCAGTGCAAGGCGAACCACGCATCAAGTAGGTGTACGGTAAACCTACCCTAGGATTGGGTCCATCACAAGGCAGGACGGCACCCTTCCCTCGCCTTGACGCCATTGGCCTGCAGAAAGCCTCCGTCAGTGCACGAAGGCCCCTCTGAATACAACACACCATGGCCGGGAGAAGACCCAGACGGTGGCCATGAACCAAGCGGACGGCAGGCAGCAGCACAGTCGGGTGGACGATGTCACCCGAAGAAGAAGGCACGACACATTTCTTTAACCAGATGGTTAAGAAGCCGGCCAGTAACGCCTTGCGAGACATAGGCCGACGAGCCTGATGGTGAAAGCTCCGAAGAACATCACCCTTCTCGAAAGGACCATCATCTTCTGCCACGACGATGTCCTTTTCAGCATGCACCTCCATCCGTGCCAAGATGTCTTCTTCAGCAACTCCGCAATGAGCTGCCTCAGGCGCACTAGTCATATCCGGGAACAAGTAGTTCCCCCAGCTCTTCAAGCTCTTCGAGCTACCTTTGCCACCAGTATGGATGCTGGAGCAAATGTGCAAATGGCACATCAATTCCCGATATGTCTCGAGCAGAGCAGGCTCCTGCTTCTCCAGAATAGCCAACTCCGCCTCACAGGGAAAGTACTCTTCGTATGGAAGAGACCCGAAGGGCAAAGCAGAGATCTCCCGCATCTCGTGCAGGGCCATGCCCAACTCACCAACTGGGGTGAAGAAAGTCCCCGAGGCCGGGCAATACAACTCAAGGATGGCATAGAAGCACGCCACCTTCATCTCGATGCCGTAGCAGGTCGCCCTGACGGCCTCATGGAGGTTTAACCTCTCTAAGTCCCCCTCAAAATGGGTGAGGATATAGTTGGTCAACTCCGCCCACCACGATCTAGGAGGGTGGACCCAACCGGGAGTCCTGAAATCGGTGGCGGGGTAGTTCCCGTCAACTTCGCAGAACTGAGTGCCAAAGGTCGGCGCCGCAGCTGGGTTCTCTCCTACTGGAAGGTCCCGCGATACCTTCCCAGGGTATAGCCCCATTATGCTACGAGGATGGCCCGCCCTCGAGTAGCCGGACTGGAATGTCAACCTCCCGATACTTACAGACTCGGCGTTTAGGCTCACGCCCCACGCCATCTTCCGAGCCTGAGTCGCGCTCGCGAAGGAAGACAAAGCAAAATGCCGCTTAGAGGACGGGAGATAGAATCTCTCGCCGTCCAACTGGAAGATCCACTGGCCTTCACCGGCCTGCAGCTGGCGATCGGGATCTGGTGCAGCATCCCCGAACATGAAGTCAGGCTTTCTGTAAGCCTGACGGTCGATATCTTCAAGTGGAGCCGTAGTCAAGATGCTCCGCATGGCCTGCGGACGACCCTCCTGGATGAGCGTATCCCGTACAAGGGAGCTCGGCTCACTGAACAACGAAGCCTGCCCATAGAACTGCAAGCTGATGCTTCCGCCTGCTCGACTGGCTACACCAAACAGACTGTTCTGGAGGCCGGAGGCGTAATGTACTGCAAAAAAAAAAAAAAAAAAAAAAAAAAAAAAAACAGAAATGAGCTATGATTAGTTCACCAATCAAGTGGATGCGAAAGCATAAAAATTCACTAAGGCATAGCCTCGCCCAGCAAGCAGGGCCTGCAAGGCAATAGCTTTGAAAAAGCTTCACTTCATGGATAAGACTGCATCTCTGCAGAAAATATCCAAAGCGCCAACTTCGCTTAAAGCAGGAAGTGGCATAGCCCTAACGGCTGACGTCATCAAAAGGACATCATCGTCAACAGTCGTCCTTCGTAGTCACGACTGAAGGGACACGATCCACATCCTGTTCCTCAACAGGATGGAGATTGCCCAAGCAATGGCTTCGTGCGAAAGCCCAAAGAAGAACTGTTCAGTTCTTAACTCCCTGGTGCAAGCAAAATAGGGAAGTTGAAGGGAAATGAGTCCCCTGATAAGGACAGATCATATTCGATCGTCCTAATGGTCAAATATCGACTCCAAAGGAGGAAGACCACCATCTCTAATCTGGGAGAAGAGTCTCTTACCAGTGACAGGTCGCTCAATGACCGGAGGAGGAGGGCCCTCCGCTGCAGAAGTCGCTGCTTCTCTTCCCGCTCGTCTTTTGGGCGCCATCGAAGAAATGCAAGAGTTCTTAAAGTACTCTGAGCAAAGGAGGAAGAAGGAGAGGAAAAGACAGAAATTTCTCTGAAAAAGGAGATCTTTTCCATGTTCAGCCCGATCGGGCTTTTATAGGCCAATCAGCGCCTGAAACGAGGCCTCGAAAAAAGGCCCATGCCGCCGTTTCGAATTAATTCGAAACAGCGCCCGAAGCGCCTTCCCGAGAAGAGCCGGTTCAACTCTACTAAGAGTTAACTTCGCACTAGTGCAAAAGTGCGGACTTCGCACAATCCTTCAAGGGCTTCGCTGAAAGACCTACCTTAGCCCTCTAAAAAGCGTGCTGCTCGCGGTACACACCAGTCTCGCGAAGATCATTCGAAGGAAGGACTATGTCCTTAGCTCCGCACACAGTTTAGCCCAGCAATGGCCAAACTCTCAGTGAAAGTAAGCAAAAATCAGATGATCAGACGATGAACTTTCATTGATTCAAAAGCAAGGGTACATTTGATATTACATCAAAATTGTGTTTAAACACACCAAGTTACCTAACAAGGTCATGTGCATACAAGCGGTTTTATCTGCTCCCAGGCCAGACCAACGGGACAGGAAGGGCCTTCCTCCTGCATAAGACCGTAATCAGTGGCGCCACAAGGACACGGTCATTTTTCTCCACAAAATGGCAGATCTTGCCAGGCCCATTTTTGTTTGAAGCCTGGCAATAAAAACCTATCGCCGCCAACACGATAGATCACGTATAATGGGAATCGGCAGTGGTACCAGTGATCTAACAGGCGCGATACCCACTTTCCCGAAGTGGATCGCCATCAAAGGCCACCAAAGTTGAAAGTCGGCAATGGTGCCGGCGACCCCACAGACGATGCCCATTATCTTAAAGCGGATCATCTCCGGTAAAAGCGGCGGCCCGCCTCACCTCAGAACAAATCATCACGGATAAGAGGCTGCCAACAGCCCCTGGGACGCGCATCCGCTGCCCCGATTTGTTCCTCCTGCTTAAAAGTAAAGGTTCAACCGGGGAAGCATAAGGAAATTTCATGGTTTCTTCCATCAAGTTACCAGACTGGCAAGCATAGCTCACTGCAAGGCAAATTGGAGCAAGTTAGCAGTCAAGCACAGAAAGAGCTGCAAAAACATTAAGTCAGATTCTTCAGCGGCAAAGTGATCCGACTTCAGTCAAAGCAGAGGATAAGCCCCGCCTGCGCAGCAACCATGGGCTGGCTCAGCAAACGCCAAGTCCTAGCCTCACCTCTATGGCAAAGTCAGACACAGTCTCAACATTCACCAATACGGCAAGACTGGCTCAACCTTTGAAGAGACCAAGTCCTAAGTTCTGCCTGTGTAGCGGACTTAACATGCAGTGATCTTTCTCTGATTAAGTCAAGATGGTAGCTTCACAGGGAAGCTGTGCTGAAATTCTTCTCTGACAGATCAGCCAAGTGCAAGATGAAGATCGAGGGAAGTTAATTCCTAAAGCAGCCGTCAAAGCTAAACTAAGGGAGATGAATTCCCTAAAATTGGTGAAGTCATTGAACGATCAAGACTTACTGGTCCTTGGCCGGTTAGACAACCAGAGTGGGCTTTCCCACTAATTCAGAGATCTGAGTATCTCTTTCAAACCAAGAGAAGAGAAGAAAGGCAAAACATTCTCTTCAGAGGACCTCAAGTGTCCTATTTATAGGCCCGTGGCCTGAGCGCTGCCACCTCAAGCGTGGAAGCATGAGCGCCTTTAAGGCATTTATTGCGCCTTGATGGAAGGGACGGTTTTCCCTTGGAACCGTGCAAAGGGAGAAAACGTCTCCCTCATGAAAGGCACTTATGGCGCCTTGAATAAAGGGAATATCCTCCCTTGGAAACGTGCAAATCGGAGAACATCTCTCTCGATTGGCGCGAAAGGAGGAATGATCCTCCTCGTAACCGCCCCACGGCAGTTGGCTTTGAAAAGGCAACAGGAGTTCCAAAGCAAACTTATTTCTTGGAAGCCCAGATACGGAGCTACCCCGACGCGAAGCTACTCGCGAACCAGTACAATTCTTCGGCGAATTCATCCCAAAGCAGGATTGAAAGCGAAGCTGAACTCAACCATCATGGCGATGTTCATACTCCATACCACCATCACAGCAGTTCAAAGTGTTTCGGAGTCTGAGCTATTGCGGACTCTCGAAAACTTTGAAGGGGGTCTTGTTGACACTTAAAAAAAAAAAAAAAAAGACAAGATTCTCATTGGTCCGAACGATGTCTAAACTTGTTGACATTTACAAAAGACAAGGACAGACGATCTGAAGACCAGTTTTCATCCACCTCCAAGGGACAAGGAAGCAGCTTGGACTCCACTGATCCAGCAAGCAGAACAGTGAACCCGGATTGTTTCTAAACAGACCTCAGCAGGTCTAAGATGCTAGCATTTAGCATTACATTAGCCCAAGGAGATAGCCTCGATTGAGAGGCTAGCATCATCCAACTTCGCCAAGAAGCTAATTGACAGCTTCGCCGAAAAGCCTCTTTTCGGATTTCGCTAAGGATCGCCTCTAGCTTCGCTATGAGCTTCAAAGCGGGCAGCTCCGCTATCAGCCTGCTACGGTCAACCTTTGACCAATCAAATCTCCTGATGAGATTGGATTCAAACAAATCAAATCCAATCAGGATTCAAATATGACAGTGATTGCCGCTATCTCTTGACTCTCTTGAAACGAGTAAGAGGATCAAGGAGAATCTCCCAGCAATATGGAAAGGATCAAAACAGATCAACCGACCTGCCAATTCTAGCTCCGCAGAAGCTATCTTAGCCTCGCAGTAAGGCTACTTTCCAGATTCAAACAGATTCGGTTCAATCTGTTTCCATATCTTCAAGGGGACGATTATACCCTTGCTTTCCCTATAAATAGCCCGCCAGGGGTACAAGGAGAGGGAGATCGATCGATAAAAAGAGAGAGAGAAGACTCCACAAGCAGAGGCTTCTTCACGACGCACCGTGCGCTCTCTAATTCAGAGACCTTTCAAGAGAAATACTTCTCTTTTCAGGATGGCGATACCCTAACAACCCCTTTTCCTCAAGGAATCTCCGGAACCAGGCGAGAAGGAATTCCTTATTGAAGGCGGTTTTTTTTGAGAAGTAGCCAGAGGATTCTACTAATCCTCTATTCTCTGATTCCCGGAACCAGGCGAGAAGGGAATCTCATCGCTCGCATCGTCAAAGGGACAAAGTGGTCGCGCGCTGACCAGACTCTTATCGGCACATTTTCTCAGAATCTCTGAGGAGATCTACTTGTAATCTTTTGAGAATACTTGTAATTTAGCTCCTCAAACTTTTATTTGTAAGTTTTTCCCCTTTGCAAACATAATGGAAAACAGCATCTAGCAATTGCCCAGACGCGAGGATGAAACTCGCGTTTGGGAAAAACGCGAATACTGTGTTTAACAAAAGGACAAAGGTCAGATTTGACTTGATTGGAGTTGATCTGAAATGCATTAAATGCAGTATGGAGAGAATCACTGCATTAAAGATTGAATCCGAGTTAGGTGGAACTCGCGTCTAGCGAGGAGAAAAAAAAAGAGAAGAGTAAAATATCTGGATAAAATTCCGGTATCTGGGAAAACACCGAAAACTTAAGAAAAGCCCGAAAAATAAAGTAACTCGGAAAGCTTTCCAAAAATTCTCAAAAATAATAAATATTATTTAAAGATTTTTAGTGAAATCGGTTTTCAGAAATTTGATCTCATTTTCAAAATAAAAATTCTGAAGTCAACCGTTGACACCGGTCTACACCGGGTCGGCCGGATTTTGATAAAATCTGAAAAATCTCAGAAAATCATAGAAAATCTAAAATATTAGAAAATGATGTTTGGAATAGAAATCGGTCAAATCAGAATAGCAGAAAGACCAAATCGAGTAATACACTAGGATCGGGCTCCCGGTTCAGACTAGGGCTGTCTTCGAGTCCACGAATACCAATCCAAGACAAAACAATCGTATAAATAATTCATAAAGCAAAAAAATACAGGAAGTAAATAGAAAATACGATCGAAAAATATGAATACGCAACTAAGTACGTATTCCGGGAGCGGGGTGTTACATTCCATCCACCTTACAAAAAATTGCGTCCTCGCAATTTCGATAAGGGGTAAAATGAACACAAAGAGGATAAGGACAGAATTTATACCAATTAAGATATGAAGCACTAAAGGTAAGGCTCTCAAGTCGACTGAACAGTAATCAGAAAAGGTAAGGCTCTCAAGTCGACTGAACAGTAATCAGAATATAGATATCTTCTGCACTTCTGGCTGTATAAGTCTTTGAACGATACCAAATAATACTGATCTGATGTCGTTGCTTTGCAATAGAATTCTTGTTGTACTGCACTCCGAGAATAAGCCAGAATATTGAAGATAAAGGAAACCCTGATAGTCCTGAGCATAATAAAGAAGACCGATAATTAAGAATTCCGAAAACCAGGCATCAATCACTCTGAAAGATATAGCCGAGAATGTAGAATACTCGTAGAGAATCCCGACTACTGACTTCTGAAAGATAACCCGATCGGGATCAATCCTGAGAATACCTGAGCTTCATAGAGTTGGCCAAAGAGATCATATAATCGCTTCATTCAGAACCAGCCGCTACCCCTCTAGTGTATCCATATCTTAAGTTGGTATAAAGGCTACAAAAAACCAAAACAGGGGAAAGATGGAAAGGATTAGGAATCAAAGGAAGGATGATCAAGAAAGAATAGATAACTCTGCACTTGTAGTTGGAGTGTATAACCAGGACTCATGCATTCCAGTTGCAAATTTCTTTACCATTAATTTGCAGTCTGGACGTACTGAGGATGTGAGAACCTAGGCTAGGCTCTGATACCATCCTGTAACGCCCCGATCCTGCGGGTACGGGGACGTTACTGCGACGTATATACGCAGGTCAGAAATACACTCACGTATATACGCTAAGCATCAGTACAGGAAAGAATCAGAGTACGGAAGCACGTGGTGCATTATACATTCCAACATATGAGTACAATTACAAAGTTACCACCAGAGGTGATAAATATTACAAGAATATTACATCACTGATAGTCGCAAATGCGAGAATACAAAGAGATGTACATGTATGAACAGTATCAAAGGCACTCACGAGTTTACAAAAGGAAAACTCGAGAGGCACACAGGGGGGCCTGGAAGGATAGGGCTCTGAACGGTCTGCTGGAGGTCCACGCTACCGCTGCGCCACTCTGATCAGCAACTGGGGGAATCCACACGCTCCAAGCTCCATGACCTGGACATGAGGATCCAGGGGAGTCAGATAGAACTCCCCAGGCGAGTGGTGATGCGAAAGCCAAGTGGCGAGCATAGATAAGCACATGGTATAATACAACAAGAGCAGGAGACTGGTGGAATTGAATATAAGTGGAAAGGCAGGACATGAACATGTATAATATAATAATCATAAAACCGAAAATCTGAAGTAAAAACCTGATGAAAGCAATTGTGGCAAGACAAGTGGTATATTCAAGTTGTAGAGCAACATAACAAGTTATTATCTTGGCATATTCTTATTATTACTCGTCCGACCCATATATCTAGGTATGTGTCCTGGTGTACATCTCAACACACATACATCCATATATAAGTAAGTCGAGGTTGGTTATTGAAACCTGATGAAGAACTGATAGCTCATACTTATAGTAGTTCCCGTCCGCCCGGGACACAGCCATTTGGGGGCCTGAAATCCCCTTAACACGAATCGTCAGTTTTTGTATTCCATTACTATAAGCAAGGCATCATACCGGCATCCATCACTTCCTCCCATTCCCGTGCAAGTTATCCTTTTTATGGCTTATTAACATAATTATCAGATTACGGGAATGAGTAGGATCATAACAGGTCATAACATGAGTACATAACAAGCATAACAGGAGTTCATAACAAGAGATCAAGTTCTACATTCCCGTAATGTGATAATCATGAGTAGAGAGGTAATCATAACAGGTATAAGGTCTCAACATGCCAATGACAAGTGATCAGGCAGGTGACAGGTAATAAGTCATGTCGTAATAAGGAACAAGTGCCAAGTTGCAGCATATCAGGTGTCATGTGTTGTATGCCTTGGAGGTGATATTAGACAGGTGACAAGTGATAAGAGATAACATAGTCGGAACATGCATCAAGTAGTAACATGTTAAGTGATACATAATGCCAATACAAGTCGACCCGACGAAGCGGGAAAAATCGAATAGAGGCGAGAACACTCGCCTAAGTCTCGAAAATATAGTGAAATTCCCGATCCCCGGAATCCAAGAAATCAACGCGTCAAGGCTTTAGAGAGAAAGTGATAGAGAGAGGAGGAAATCAAGGGGGAGAGAGAGAATGAGAGAGAGGAGAGAGAAAGAGAGAACTAGAGAGAGAAGTCCATGGAAAGAGAGAGTGTACAGGGAGAGAGAGAGAGATTGTACAGGGGACGCGGGCTTGAGAGTGAGATGCAGGGGTCGCAGAAGCGGGGTTCGCGTTGCATAAATGCCCACAACCGCAGGATTCGAGATCCGCGCTCAAGTCAGGACACGAGGAGAACGCGGACGCGGACGTGGGTTTCGCGTCGCGTTAACACAAGAAGAACACAGACGCGGGCATGGGCTCCGCGTCGTGTTGACATGAGAAGGATACAGACGCGGGCATGAGCTCCGCGCCGCGTCGATACAATAACGCGAAGGCCGCGTTAAAGAGATGACAAGATCGCGAAGACTCGCGTTAAGGGATTGCCTAGACGCGGGGGTGAGATCCGCGTCAGCAATTAACAGAGAAGGAGAGAGAGACAAGGAATTAAAAGGGAAAGTGGGACGCAGGTTTTGACAGGGAGAGAGACGCAGGTGGGGAGAAAAACAGAGAAGAGAAGGAAAAGGAAAAAGGAAAGGAAAAAGAAAGGAAAGAAAGAAGGAAAGAAGGAAAAGAAAGAAAGAAGGAAAGGAAAGAAGAGAAGGGAAGGGGGTGGTAGCCGGTCATGGCCGGTGGTCGCCGGCGGCGTCCGGAGATGGTCGGAGTTGGCCGGAGAAGGCGGCCAAGGCTCCAAGCCCAAGCCATAGATGGTGGTGCAAGTGTAGTTCAAATTAAAAAAAATGAGATTTTGCAAAAGGGGTTTCGGAGAGCGAAGCTATAGGTCATCGGAAAGAGCACGATGAGGAGAGGAAGATGGCATAGTCGTTGGTGGCCAAGATGGAGTATATGGTGGAGGAGATGGTGGAGAAGGTGGTGGTGGAAATGGGTTCATGGTGGAGAAATGAGGAAGAAGAAGGTGGAAAAGATGGTGTTATGGTGGTTGTTGTTGTTGTCGAAATGAAGGAGGAGATGGAGGAGAATGAGGTGGTGGTGTTGGTGGTGAAAATGGAGAGAAAATGAAGGATAAATGGCCGGCCAAGGCAAGCCCATGGCTGCCATATTCGTGGCCTGCAAGCTTGCTGGAAATGGAGAAGGAAAGAAATGTGAAGGAGAGAGAGAAGAATGTAAAGAGGGGGGTGTATATATAATGGGGGAAATATTATAATAATGTAGCCAATCCCATCATATAAAGTGAAACTTGTGTTTCAACCAAAGGAAATGGGCTGCGTCCCCGTCCAATAAAGCCTCGCGTCTGGCAATTGCCCAAACGCGAGAAGGAAACTCGCGTTTGGGAAAAACGCGAATACTGCGTTTAACAAAAGGACAAAGGTCAGTTTTGACTTGATTGGAGTTGATTTGAAATGCATTAAATGCAGTATGGAGAGAATCACTGCATTAAAGATTGAATCCGAGTTAGGTGGAACTCGCGTCTAGCGAGGAGAGAGAAAAAGAGAAGAGTAAAATATCTGGATAAAATTCCGGTATCTGGGAAAACACCGAAAACTTAAAAAAAGCCCGAAAAATAAAGTAACTCGGAAAGCTTTTCAAAAATTCTCAAAAATAATAAATATTATTTAAAGATTTTAGTGAAATCGGTTTTCAGTAATTTGATCTCATTTTCAAAATAAAAATCCTGAAGTCAACCGTTGACACCGGTCTACACCGGGTCGGCCGGATTTTGATAAAATCTGAAAAATCCCAGAAAATCATAGAAAATCTAAAATATTAGAAAATGATGTTTGAAATAGAAATCGGTCAAATCAGAATAGCAGAAAGACCAAATCGAGTAATACACTAGGATCGGGCTCCCGGTTCAGACTAGGGCTGTCTCCGAGTCCACGAATCCCAATCCAAGACAAAACAATCGTATAAATAATTCATAAAGCAAAACAAATACAGGAAGTAAATAAAAAAAATATGATCGAAAAATACGAATACGCAACTAAGTACGTATTCCGGGAGCGGGGTGTTACAGCGTGTATACGTGGGGTATTTTCCTTGCGTATATGCGTCGCCATAACGTCTCCGTATCTTTAGGATCGGGGCGTTACAGAGTGGTATCAGAGCGTCAGGTTTCGACATAAATCGAACTTAATTCTTACCAGTAATTTGAACGAGTTATAATTACACTGCAATATACATATAATATCCAATGATATTGTATCCACTTTGAATTGATTGTCTTCCCTTTGAAAATCCATCCCTTTGATCTTCCAATCTCTCTGATTGCGTCTATTCTTTCAGAGTAATCTTGATTCCTATTCTCCTTGACTATTCTATTTTTCTGATCTTGTCTTTTGGGAATTGTTCACTTCATGCTGAAGATGGTAGCAGAGATCAGAGCGCGCAGCGGAAGCGTGATGTCCCAGCAAGGCGACATAGAAGCTTATTGTTTCCCTGTATTTTAATTTTCTTATCATTCCCTACTTTATTGAAATTTCGAGGACGAAATTTTTATTAAGGTGGGTAGAATGTAATATCCCTATTTTAAAGTACGGTATTTGGATAAAATATACTGGTATTTTAAATATGTACATGTATTTATTTCATGTAATGTATTGGTATTATTAATATCATTATTTTAGTTAAGTAATGTTACTACTAATGTTGGGTTATTATTTTGTAGTGGTGTGTTCCTCTTCCTTGATTTTCATTCATGTCTTATTCCTTAATTCTACCCATTATTCTATTTGGATTCTAACCCATTACCCATACTCTTGTTGTCTTGATCCTTATACCCGTTATGAAACCGGTGCCATACCCGTTATCTAATCCACTACCCAAACCCAAACCAAGACGCAATACTTAACCTAATTGGATCCCAACCCGTTGGTATACTCGCTACCCGATAACCCGAAACCCATTATCCATATCCTAACTACTCCCTTAAATCCCGAATCTAATCCTAACTTAATCCCTAATCTCCTCCCAACTCCAACAGCAACCCCCATCTTCTCTCATCTGATCCACAGCAACAGCCCCACGTCCATCACCTCCCCATGGCGCACCCAAGGCCGGGCAATCGCACAGCAGCGGATGGCAGCCCAGGCCGCCTCCCCTCCCTGTTCTGCCGAGCACAACAGGCCAAGTCACGGCCACTTCTCCCTCGCCGAGTGCCCCTTGCTGGTTGTCTCGTCCCCTTGCAAATCTGTGCGCAAGCACAGTCCGCAGCAGGTCCCCAGGCACCAGCAGCAGCCAACAGCAGGGCGCCCCATCAGATCCAGGCCCTGACAACACCAACAGGCCGAATCTTCTCCAGGCGAGCAGCCTCTCTTCCTCCTCTGGCAGCAGGACAGCAGCCCAGGCCCTTGGCGTGCACTGTTCGGATCCAACAGCGACACACGGCCCCAATCTTCCCCAACAGTCCAGACTGTAGTCCGGGCCAAGCACAGACAGGCGAGCAGCGAGTTCTCCTGATCCACGCCAGGTCGTCGTCGGAGACCGACACGGTGGCCTTCTCCAGCACCTTGGCCACCCTCCCATGCAGTCCGATAGCGAGGAACGACACCACAGCGACCGCGGCAACGACTCGGCCCTTGACGCGCACAGCAGCGAACGACACCCAATGTGAGTGTCTCTTACTCCTTCTCTCTTTTATTAAGTGATTGCAGCTATTATTTTATGTGTTATGTAATTGTTGAGTAGAATACTTAGATTACATGTTTATGTATGGAGATCGTTATGTTTGGATGTGGACCGACATCCCTTTACGTTACCATGATTGAATGTATAGGGATATGTATGCACATATATATATATATGATGTTGGAATCTCTTGTTTACCTCATGAGTGTTGGACAATTTGTGTATAGACATAATGTAGAACCTATGTGTTGTGGGAAGTGTGCATGAGAGAAGCAGTGAGTCCCTTTGGTAGATTGAGAGTATGTGCGGAATTGAATCTGTATCAGGTTGCAGCTCCATTAGTCGACTGACCCACTCTGTTAGTCGACTAATACCATTATTAGTCGACTAACTATTTCCTTGTAGTCGACTAGGCCCCCCCCAGAATAATTGTTGACTCTCTGTTTGTCCATTGTAATCACCATTAGTCGACTTACCACCTTTAGTAGTCGACTAACAGCATGTACAGTCGACTTTCCCCTAGCCTATAGTCGACTAATTGGATGACCTGGAAGGGTGTAGCTCTCTGTTTCCCTGTTAGTCGACTTAGTCCACTTTATAGTCGACTAGTCATCCCTCTAGTCGACTAACCCCTTCCCCTAGTCGACTAATATAGGTCTGTCAGCTATGTTCAGTATTTTTATGGATTATGGACTTCACCCAAGAGTTATTTAATGGATATAGATGGATGTATATGATTCCTAGAGACGGATATTGGTGGTAATGACTTGACTTATTATGATAGAACTTAGATGCATGCTTATGGTATGTTGCCGAGTGTTGGGATGTCATGACTGACTTAATAGGATTGGTGATTGTGAAGACTTGGGAGTCAGAATTGTATGTTAGAGTGAGAGGACTAGTACTGGACATTGTGATATGTTGGAACATCAATTATTATATCAGATTACTTGTTGTGTTTTGACACTAGATGATTATAGAACTATTGGAATCTGAGTTGTTTGTAATGACTTTAGATTGACCTGAGACTTATGTTATTTACATTGAATGATGATCAGTAGTTGGACGTGACTTTATTAATTGAGTATTGAGGACATATCAGATATGACCCTATTAGTTGAGTTGTGACTTAGATTGATCTTGAGTTAGAGGCTATCCAGAATCTATGTTCCTTATATTGGAGCCTGACTTGTATTGAGATAAGATTGACGTTGTTGGTTATAGTTATGAACATTTGGGATTTGTTTAGATGATATGTCGTTGATGTTGAGTACCAAGAATAGATATTCTAGACCACATGTTGTTTGAGGATGTTTCATCTGTAGTTATGATTATGGAGTTTGTTGACTTGTTGATATTGAGGACATACCGTGTGCTTCATGTATTGTGACTGATCAATTCAGTCAGGGAGATAGAGTTATTATGAGAGTAATCTCATTGATATTGGTGATTATAATATATATGTTCAGAATTTTATGATAGCTATTGATCGATCTGATTATTGATGACTTAGAAGATGGATATGAGATATTGACTGGATCTAGATTAGACTGTTCATTGAGTAGCATTTGGATTCGTTATTGTATAAATTCATGTTATTGAAAGTTACTGGGAAAATATTGTCAGACTGTAACACATTCATTGTTATATTGTTCTACCGTTTACACGGTATTATTGTTCACATTGTTATTGTTACATTGATATTGCTATTGTCACCGTATGGTCCCAGTAATCGAAATAACATGGATATTGATTGTTGTGAATGATAATATAAATTGACAACTTACATTGGGATTGGGGAAATTGATGGAGGAGACAGCGTCTGTATTTTGGGTGGACCTAGGATACAGGTTGCGCAGCCGAGATACGGTTCCACTGCAGGGTTCCGGGGGATGACTGACATCCCGTATTGTTCATATTGTCATTGTATTGACACATTGTTATTGTTATTAACTACCTAGCGGTAGGACCTGGTTCAACGCCAGGTGATTGGGCCGTGGTTCCGGGTATGTACGAAACCCACCTAAAGCATGGACAATGTCTCTTCTGTTAATTTCAATAACTTAGGACCCTGATTGACACGTGTAGTAGGCGTAATATGGGATGCGTCTACTACAGGTGGCAATTGGTATTCGCTAACATAATAAATGATAATGAACTGTTAATGCATTGTGACTGACATTAATCACCTGACTGTACATTTATACTACTGTGATAGACACATGATTGTAACCAGGACCAGATTTATGATCAAACTTGGATGCCAACCTAGTGACATGTGATAGGTTACACATCTTGACATCTGCTGTTTGTTACAGTAGTTTTACTTGTTTTGTACCTGTACTCTTACTCTGGTTATTATTATTCAGCTGTTCATTTATCATGTTATTTTGTATTGCAGTTACTTTTGTTATTATTCTATGCACTGTTTACATGCACGAGCTGTTCCCTTTACACACACACTCACCATGGTCGCGTTCTGACGACCCTGGATTTGCACGTCCAGATATTGGACGATTGTTCTAATGTGCAGGTGTTCGACGAGACTGTTCATCTTACGAGGGACTGAACGCTCTTTCTTCTGTCCTGGTATCCTCACCTCTTTTATATTCCTGTCATTTCTTGATTTTTTCCTTTGTCGCATTCAGCTGCCATTTTCTTATCATTATTCATCTGCTATCATTGTGATTGTCATTATATGTATTATTGCAGTGATCATTTATTTTCACGGTTCAGATTTATAGCTTGTTCAGGTTAATTTAGGCTTAGCGTGTATACGTGGGGTATTTTCCTCGCGTATATGCGTCGCCATAACGTCTCCGTATCTTTAGGATCGGGGCGTTACACTTCTTGTGGGTTTTGAGATGGCTTCGGCAAAGTACAAAGTAGAGAAATTTGACGGGAGAAATAGCTTCAATTTGTGGAGAGTCAAAATGCGGTCTCTCTTGGTGCAACAAGGCTTGTTTAAAGTCTTGTCCGGTAAGGGCAAGTTGCCGGAATCCATGTCCGAGGACGAAAAGGAAGAACTCAAGATGAAGGCGCATAGTGCCATACAACTTTGTCTAGCCGACGAAGTTTTGCGGGAGGTTGCCGATGAAGATACCGCCGCCGGTTTGTGGCTCAAATTAGAGAGCTTGTATATGACAAAGTCCCTGACCAACAAGCTCTACTTGAAGCAGCGCCTCTTCACCCTTCGCGTGAAGGAAAGTACGCCAATTAAAGACCACTTAGATGAGCTCAACAAAATTCTCATGAATTTAAAAAATATTGATGTTAGAATAGATGAAGAAGATCAAGCTCTCATCTTATTATGCTCATTACCCCCTTCCTTTGAAAATTTTGTTAATAGTATGCTCTATGGTAGAGATACACTTTCTTTAGAAGATGTCAAATCGGTCTTACATTCTAAGGAGTTAAGACAAAAAATGTCAGTTGTAAAAAGTGAGGATCAAATTGAAGGCTTATTCGTCCGTGGTCGTATAGAGAAGGGTCGAGAAAAATCTCGAGAAAAATCTAGATCTAAATCTAGGTTAAGAAAAAATGTTGAGTGTCACTATTGTCATAAGTTTGGACACTATAAAAGGGATTGTTTTAAGTTCAAAGAAAAAAAGATGTAAGGAGGAAATCTCAAGATGAGAAATCTTCAGTTGTTAGTGTTGTAGAAGAAGCCTCCACATCACATGAGATTCTTTCAGTTACCGTCTTTGATGCCCGTTCACGAGATGAGTGGGTTCTTGATTTAGGTTGTTCTTATCACACATGTCCTCACAGGGGCTAGTTTGTGACTTACCAGCCAATTGATGGTGGCAATGTCTTAATGGGAAATAACATGCCCTGTAAGACAATTGGTATTGGGTCAATCAAGATTAGAATGCATGACAGTATTATTAGAACGTTGAGTAATGTTCAGCATGCGCCGGATTTGAAGAAAAATTTAATTTCTTTGGGCACCCTTACTCCAACGGCTATAAGTTTTCAGCTGAAGGTGGAGTTTTGAGAGTTAGCAAAGGCTCTTTTATTGTGATGAAAGGAAAGAAGGTGGATACCCTTTCTATCCTTCAAGGTAGCACGGTGACAGGTGATGCCGATGTGTCAATGTTAGAAGACCCAGACTTAGATACCACTCATTTGTGACATATGCGGTTAGGGCATATAAGTGAGAGAGGACTATATGTGTTGAGTAAGTAAGGTTTGCTTTGTGGCCAGAAAATAGGAAAATTTGACTTTTGTGAACATTGTGTTTTTGGCAAGCAGCACAGAATTTCTTTTGGTACAGTTGTTCACAGAACTAAAGATACCTTAGACTACATCCATTTAGATGTTTGGAGTCCCTCTCAAGTTCCATCGAAAGGTGGAGCTAGTTATGTTCTAACTTTAATTGATGATTATTCCAGAAAAGTTTGGGTGTATCCTCTCAAGCATAAGAGCGATGTGTTTGCTACCTTCAAGCAGTGGAAGGTTATGATCGAAAAGCAAACAGGAAAGAAGGTGAAGTACCTCAGGACCGACAATGGAATGGAGTTCTGTTCCATGAAGTTTGATCACTTCTGCAAAAATGAAGGAATTGTGCGGTATCGTACAGTTCGGTACACACCACAACAGAATGGAGTTGTAGAAAGGATGAACAGGACACTGTTAGAGAGAGCTCGGTGTATGCTCTCTAATGCCGGTTTGTCAAAATAGTTTTGGAACGAGGCAGTAAATACAGCTTGCTATTTGGTAAATCGATCTCCCTCTACAGCTATTGATTTTAAGACTCCTGAAGAGGTATGGTCTGGTACCCCTGCTAAGTACTCTCATATACGAGTATTTGGTTGCCCCGCTTATTTTCATGTAAATGATGGTAAGCTTGAACCTAGGACAAAGAAAGCTATATTTCTTGGTTATGCTACTGGGGTGAAGGGATTCAGGTTGTGGTTTCCTAATCCTAAGTCACCTAAATTTGTTATTAGTAGGGATGTTTCTTTTGATGAAAATTACATGCTTCAACCGAGAAAGGAGTCTGTTGTTGATATTATAGGTTCAGGAGAGGAAGCAAGAAAGCAGATGGAGCTTGAGAGCAAAGTTACAGGAGTGCAGGAGAGCACTCACGTTGAACCAGTCAATGATGCTTAACGTTCAACTTCAGGTGATGATACACTGCAAGAGCAACAGTACAGTATTGCCACTGGGAGAGCAAGAAGGCAGATTCGTCCACCTAAGTGATACGCCTATGCAGATATGGTTGCTTATGCTCTAAGTGTGGCAGAATCTATTGAGATTCAGAGCCTTCCACCTACAATGAGGCTATCAGTTCTGATGAAGCTGCAGAATGGACTGTTGCTATGACTGAAGAGATTGAATCTCTTCACAAGAACCAAACATAGGAGTCAGTGAAGCCGCCTAGGGGACAGAAAATTGGTACTGCAGATAGTCCAGTAGATATTATGACAAAGCCTGTACCTTCACGCAAGTTCGAGTACTGTCTCGAATTGCTTGGTGTTCAAAGTGGTGAAGGTTGAGCCCGTCGAGGCTAGAGAAGACAGCAAGAATCTAAAGGACGTTTGATACAATTTAAGTTAAGGTGGAGAGATTTGTTATTAATTCAAGACAAGGTGGAGATTTGTTGGTATGTCTTTAATGAATAAACCAAATCATAATCTTAGACCTTTTCTCATAATCAACTAGCCACCCTATGAAGATCTTAGCCACCCTATGAAATCTCTAGGAACCCTAAAAGTCATCAATAGCCACCCTATGAAGATCTTAGCCACCCTATGAAGATCTTAGCCACCCTATGATTTTGATGTTAGCGTAGGGTGAAGTGATGAAAGGGTTTAGAAGTTTTGCCTATAAATAGGCATCACATTGCATGAGATTGGTTTGCAAGGCAAGTAGCAATTAAGTGAGAAGAGAGAGTTACTAAATATTGTATTATCCTCTCTTTTCTCTTGCCATTTATCTTCCTTTTATAAAGCTCTAGTGAGTTGGATTTCATTGGGCTTGGGTGAGTGAGATTAGAGTTGTAATCTCTTATATTCTCCCTTTTTTATTAGTGGATTCCTCTTACTGTCTTCTCCGTGGACGTAGGTCACATTGACCGAACCACGTTAAATACTGGTGTGATGTCCTCTTTTCTATTAGTTTATATTGCTATTTGTCTCTCTTTATACTTGTCATCTCTTGTATTAGAAATCCACTGCTTCAACAAATTGGAGACCACAAATTGGTATCAGAGTCATGCCCGAACTTAGTCGTGCGTGTGGGTGATGTTCGACGATGTAGATGTTGGCCCAAAAGGTTACACTCTCCATTTGTTTAGAGTTTTGATGATAACAAAACAAATAAGAGCTATTTGGTACTAATAAGTTTATTTAAGATAAGTTTCAGGTTAGTATCATATTTGGAGGCCATTGCTTAGCTATTGTAAGAACTTCTAGGTTCATGAAGTAAAGAAGGCGTTTTGCACATCAAGGAAGGAACATAGAAGAGAAGGCTCTAGTAAGACATTGCATGGCTCAAGACTTCAAGATTGCTCAAGATAATTCATTAGATTTGTTTCTAGTTTTATAGTTTTGTTAAAGAATAGTGAATAGGTTTGAAGCTCTATCACACACGTTTTTGCGCACAACTTATTTCCAAAAATATTTCCTATAATATGTACAAAATATTTTTGTAAACAATCTTCTGGCTACAAACTCATTTTTATGTTATATATATATCTCTATTCAAAACTACTTTGTTTAATTTTAAATTCCCTTCAAAATTCTGTTTTTGTTTTGGCCTTTGACCTGAGCCGGTCGACCGTCCGGTCGGCCGACCCTGTGTCAGGTCAATCCGGTCGACCGACCCATTCGACTGTGGTTCTGGCAGCAGAGCGTATCCGTGTGCACGTTTCACGGTCGACCGGGCAGTCGACCGAAACCTGACTGTCTGTAGGACATTTGCTCTCTGTATTTTTCGGTCGACCGGACGGTCGACCGAGAGCCGGCAACGGCTCTTATTTTTGAACGTCAGTCGACCGGCCGGTCGACCGAGTGTGCCGTTTGAACAGTAACGGCTAGTTTTCTGAGCAGATTTGTTTTTGTCTTTTTCTTTCTAAAAAGGGCTTAAATGTTATTTACTGATCCTAATACTTTCTAAATTAGCCTTAAGTGAGTTTTATCTTCAAACCCTAGCCCTCTACTATAAATAGGGGTGTTTGGGGAGAGGTTCATTACAAGAAAAATTTGCAAAAGTTTCAAAAGTTTAAGGCATTCAAAAGAGCTTTGTTTCTTGGTTTTTGTGCTGAAATTCTCTCTCATTTTCTGAAGTGTTTTTTTTTAAAACTCTATGATTTCCTTTCTCTTTTCACTTACACTCAAGAGCTTCATTTCTACTCATTGTTCTACAAGGATTATTGTAAGGGAAGAGAGTTTTGCAAAAGAGAGTTTGTGATCTTTTGACTACCAAGAGAAAACTTGTACTTGTGATTGTGGAGTTGGGTACTCCGGTGTATTTGTAACATCTTTGTGAAGTTATAGTGGTTAGAAATTCTTCTGGGGAAGGCGGGGACGTAGAGCTGGGTGCTCGAACCTCGGAAAAATTCTCGGTGTTTGCGTTTGATTTACTTGCTCCTACTTCTTGCTTTACTTTCATTGCTCTTATTACTTGCTCTCAATCTTCATTGCAATATTCATTTATTTTCATTCATCTTGTCAATCATAGTCCCATACAACAAGGTTGCATTGCGCACCTCTAACTCATTTCAAGAGGAATCAGGAGGAAGGAGTTCAGAACCCTTTACGGGGCATTCGACTCTTAGTCTTGTTTTGGGCGATTGTTGTTTTTAAATTGTGCATTGATTAGCATTATCACCTATTTACCCTCCCTCTAGTTGATTTTCAATTGGTATCAGAGCTTGGACTCAAGGTTTGGCTTAACATCCTTAGAGAGATCCTTAAAAATTGCTAATCAACATTTGCATTCCATTTGTCATTCACTAGTAAACATGGCCGATAACATCAAAACCCCTCCTAAATTTGATGGACTCAACTTCCCTATTTGGAAGTTTAGGATGACTATCTTTTTGCAATCTTTAGGTAGCTTAGTAGCTAAATCCTTGACCAAACCCTATGTAGTACCCAATAGTGATGAGAGCACATGGACCGACTTTACCTTTAGAGAATATAAGGCTAACTCCAAGGCCCAAAATTTCCTTCTAACCGCCTTGAATGAGGACGACCTTACACAGGTAATACATTGCCAATCCGCCTATGAGATTTGGCAACATTTGTTGGTCACACACGAGGGGACTTCACAAGTTAAGAGAGCTAAGATAGATCTCTTAAGGTCCCAATATGAATCTTTTAAAATGATTGATGATGAAACCATTGATTGCATGATTACAAGGTTTACTAAAATCACCAATGCTCTTTCCTCTTTAGGTGATGATATCTCCAATGACCAAAAGGTGCGAAAAGTGATTCGGGCTCTTCCTTCATCATGGGAGATAAAGGCCACCACCTTGAAAGAATTGAACGACAAGGATGAAATGGACCTCATTAGTCTCATTGGGAACTTAAAAACCCATGAGATGGAAAAGAAGGTAAGAGAAGAGGCCGCTCCGCTAAAGAAGAAGTCCATACCCTTCAAGTCTTCATCCACTCTTGAGGACGATGAAGAAGATGAAGAAGAAGATGAGGAGCTCTCCCTTCTTGTGCGAAATGTCAAAAGGATGTACCGGAAGAACAAGCTCAACTTCCGAAGAAAATTTGAAGGTAAAGAGGAGAGAAGAATTATTTGCTACAATTGCCGAAAACCCGGACATATCATGGCGGATTGCCCGGAGTTCAAGAAGAAGATGACTTCCTCCTTCAAGCCAAAGAAGCCGGTGGAAAAGAAGGCCTACAAAGTCACATGGGATTCGGAAAGCGAATCCGAAGACGAGGTGGACACGGCGAACATGTGTTTCATGGCAAACACACTAAAGGTAACCCCTCAACCTTTTGATGAAGATGATGAATTAACTAAAGAAGTTATTGTACATGCTTTTGTTGAACTCTCCGAAACTTATGACAATAAAAAGATTGAGTGTTCAAAATTGGTAAAGGAAGTTGCTTTTCTTAAAATCAACTTACTATGGTTTCTAAAGAAAAAGATGAAATTTCTTCTAATCTCATTTCTATTCAAGAAGAATTTAGTGCTTATAAGATTTCTTGTAAGGAAAAATTTCTTAAGGTTGATGAAAAAGAAATCTCTTCTTTAAAACTAAAATGGTTGATTTTGAAAAAGTTTTGAAAGATTGTGCTTTTAACACAAAGAAACTTGAAGAAAAGTTTTCTAAAAAGCACACCTCTCATGCTAAAGATTCTCATATTAAGATTCCCCATGCTCACACTACACACCACACTCATGCTAAATCCACATATGCTCACAAATCTCACATTCACTATGCTTTTAAATATGGTAGAGTGTATAGATGTACTTATTGTGATAAAAATGGACATTTGACTAAGTTTTGTTATGACCAAGTTAATAGATCAAATAATCTTTTTTGGGTTCATGGCACTAACCCTTTAGGACCCAAGAATATGTGGGTACCAAAATCAAGTTCTAAATTGTTTGATGTAGGTACACACCAAGGCTCCAAGACGTAAGGAGCGGTGGTACCTTGATAGTGGTTGTTCAAGACACATGACATGGGACATCAATAACTTTACAACACTATCAAGGTACATGGAAGGTGGCACCGTCACCTTCGGGGATGACTCCAAGGGCACTATCATCGGTATATGTAACATTCAAATTGGTGCATCTCCTATTATAGAAAATGTAGCTCTTGTTGATGGTTTGAAGCATAACTTGCTTAATATTAGTCAACTTTGTGACCGTGGACTTAAAGTTGTTTTTGATGATTCTTCTTGCAAGATTTTTGATGTTAAAACCAATGATTGTATTCTCACCGATTTTCGTGACAATAATGTTTATATCATTGACATGCTTAATATAGATTGTTCTACTAAATGCTTGAATGCTTTTGATGAAAATTCTTGACTTTGGCATAGAAGATTAGGACATGCATCTTTTGACCATCTTTCTAGGATTAATTCTAAGGAATTGGTGAAGAGTATACCTTACTTGAAGTTTGAGAAAGACTGCATTTGTGGTGCGTGCCAACTTGGGAAACAAACCAAGTCTTCCTTCAAACCAATCAAGGATATCATGTCAACTAGGCCATTAGAATTAATTCATATGGATCTTTTTGGACCAACTAAAACTAAGAGCTTAAATGGTAGTAGATTTGCATTTGTTTTAGTTGATGATTTTTCCCGTTTCACTTGGGTTTTCTTTTTGGAACACAAAGATCAAACTTTTTCTCATTTCAAAGTTTTTCGAAAAAGGGTTGAAAAAAAAAGGTTTTTCGATTTTGAGAATAAGGAGTGATAGAGGTGGTGAGTTTGTTAACCAACTCTTCATGACTTATTGTGATGAAAAGGGAATCAAGCATGAAATCTCATGTCCTAGAACTCCACAACAAAATGGAGTTGTAGAAAGGAAAAATAGAACACTTCAAGAGATAGCTAGGACCATGATAAGTGAATATGACCTCCCTCAATATTTATGGCCCGAGGCCGTAAACACCGCATGCTATATTTCAAATCGTATTTATTTATGTAAGAATTCTTCCAAAACATCTTTTGAAATGTATCATTCTAGAAAACTAAATGTTACATATTTTAAAGTTTTTGGATGCAAGTGTTTTGTTTTGAATACTAAAGATAACTTGGGTAAATTTGATGCTAAGGCTTATGAAGCAATCTTTGTTGGATATTCTACTACTAGCAAAGCTTATAGAGTATTCAATAGATCTTCACTTACCATTGAAGAATCCATGCATGTTAAGTTTGAAGAATCTAATGTGGTTGTTGAGAATGTTGTAGAGATTGATCCATTAGGTGAAGACATGGAGAGACTATCCTTGAAGGACTCACCCGCTCAAGAAGAAAAGTAAGAATCCATTGGTGATGTTCTAGAGGATAAAGAGGAAAGCTCTCAACCGCTTCCTAAAGCTTAGAGATATGCTACAAATCATCCCAAGGAGCTCATCTTAGGTGATGCATCTAAAGGGGTAACAACTCGCTCCAAGCTCCATGACTTATGTGGTAACTTTGCTTTCATTTCTCATTTTGAACCCAAAAGCATCCTCGAAGCCGAGGCGGACTCATATTGGTTGCTAGCCATGCAAGAGGAACTCAATCAATTTGAGCGCAACCAAGTTTGGCACCTTGTTCCTAGGCCCCACGATAGACCAATAATTGGTACTAAGTGGATCTTTAGAAACAAGATGGATGAGTCCGGTAATGTCATTAGGAATAAAGTTAGGTTAGTGGCCCAAGGTTACACTCAAGTTGAGGGAATTGACTTTGAGGAGACCTTTGCACCCGTAGCACGGCTTGAAGCCATACGGATGACACTAGCTTTTGCATCTTTCAAAAATTTTAAACTTTTTCAAATGGATGTGAAAAGTGCATTTTTGAATAGTTTTATAAATGAAGAAGTTTATGTTAAACAACCTCCCGGTTTTGTTGATCATGTTCATCCTAATTTTGTTTTTAAACTTGATAAAGCTTTGTATGGATTGAAACAAACTCCAAGAGCTTGGTATGAAAGGCTTTCTAGTTTTCTCATTTCAAATGATTTTGTTAAAGGCAAAGTAGACAGAACTCTTTTTACTAAGCATGTTGATAATGACATTTTAATTGTGCAAATTTATGTTGATGATATAATTTTTGGATCTTCTAATGAGTTTTTATGCAAGGAGTTTGAAAAGGTTATGCAATGTGAGTTTGAAATGTCTTCCATGGGTGAATTGAATTTCTTTCTTGGACTCCAAATCAAGCAATTGGAAGATGGAACTTCATATGTCAAGCCAAGTACGCAAAGGAACTCGTAAAGAAGTTTGGACTTGAAGACTCTAAAGTTTGCAACACTCCCATGGCAACTACAACCAAGCTTGATAAGGATGACCAAGGTAAAAATGTTGATATTAAATTGTATAGAAGTATGATAGGTAGTCTTTTGTATTTGACGGCAAATAGGCCGGACATAATGTTTAGTGTGTGTTTTTGTGCTAGATTTCAATCGTGTCCCAAAAAGTCCCATCTTATTGCGGTAAAACGCATTATTCGTTATATTAAGGGCACAATTGGAATGGGTCTTTGGTATCCGAAAACCGGATATTTCTCTATGACGAGTTATTCGGATGCCGACTATGCGGGTTGTAGAGTAGATAGAAAGAGTACTAGTGGGACATGTCAATTTCTTGGTAATTGTCTTGTTTCATGGTCCTCTAGGAAACAAAATTTTGTAGCTCTCTCAACCGCCGAGGCGGAGTATGTTGCCGCGGGGGCTTGTTGTGCACAAGTCCTTTGGATGAAACATACTCTCCTTGATTATGATTTGCATTACAACCATATAAAAATATTTTATGATAATACTAGTACTATACATATGACTAAGAATGCAAATCAACATAGTAAGACCAAGCACATTGAGATTAGATATCACTTTCTTAGAGATCATTTTGAGAAAGGAGATATAGATATTGATTATGTTTCTACGGATTTGCAACTTGCTGATATTTTCACTAAATCACTTGATTTTGCTAGATTTTCTTTCATATGTGGTGAACTTAATGTTTATGTTATTGATTAACAATGTTTTCTTGACCCTTTTTGATGTATGACAAAAAGGGGGAGATGAGTTTATGAATGGAAATATGAATTCATATGATTTTGGTTCTATATGAGTTTATATATGTTTTTAGTTTTTGATGTATTTTCATGAATTCTTGTAATTTGAGTTTAAGTGTTTTGCAAGTGTTTTATATCTCATGGTGTTTATGATTTTTATGTTTATGGTTTTTGGTTTCATGATGTTTACTTGCAAATTACAAATTATATTGTTTTTCTTTGTTTAATATAGCATAATTTGAGGGGGAGCTTTCTCCCCTCCCCTATATTTTTGTTTATAGCCTATTTGTTTTGTCATCATCAAAAAGGGGGAGATTGTTGGCCCAAAAGGTTACACTCTCCATTTGTTTAGAGTTTTGATGATAACAAAACAAATAAGAGCTATTAGGTACTAATAAGTTTGTTTAAGATAAGTTTCAGGTTAGTACCATATTTAGAGGCCATTGCTTAGCTATTGAAAGAACTTCTAGGTTCATGAAGCAAAGAAGGCGTTTTGCACATCAAGGAAGGAACATAGAAGAGGAGGCTCTAGCAAGACATTGCATGACTCAAGACTTCAAGATTGCTCAAGATAATTCATTAGATTTGTTTCTATAGTTTTGTTAATTAATAGTGAATAGGTTTGAAGCTCTATCACACACGTTTTTGCGCACAACTTATTTTCAAAAATATTTCCTATAATATGTACAAAATATTTTTGCATACAATCTTCTGGCTACAAACTCATTTTTATGTTATATATATTCTCTATTCAAAACTACTTTGTTTAATTTTAAATTCCCTTCAAAATTCTGTTTTTGTTTTGGCCTTTGACCTGAGCCGGTCGACCGTCCGGTCGGCCGACCCTGTGTCAGGTCAATCCGGTCGACCGACCCGGTCGACGGTGGTTCTGGCAGCAGAGCGTATCCGTGTGCACGTTTCACGGTCGACCGGGCGGTCGACCGAAACCTGACTGTCTGTAGGACATTTGCTCTCTGTATTTTTCGGTCGACCGGACGGTCGACTGAGAGCCGGCAACGGCTCTTATTTTTGAACGTCGGTCGACCGGCCGGTCGACCGAGTGTGCCGTTTGAACAGTAACGGCTAGTTTTCTGAGCAGATTTGTTTTTGTCTTTTTCTTTCTTAAAAGGGCTTAAATGTTATTTACTGATCCTAATACTTCCTAAATTAGCCTTAAGTGAGTTTTATCTTCAAACCCTAGCCCTCTACTATAAATAGGGGTGTTTGGGGAGAGGTTCATTACAAGAAAAATTTGCAAAAGTTTCAAAAGTTTAAGGCATTCAAAAGAGTTTTATTTCTTGGTTTTTGTGCTGAAATTCTCTCTCATTTTCTGAAGTGTTTTTTTTTTAAAACTCTCTGATTTTCTTTCTCTTTTCACTTACACTCAAGAGCTTCATTCCTACTCATTGTTCTACAAGGATTATTGTAAGGGAAGAGAGTTTTGCAAAAGAGAGTTTGTGGTCTTTTGACTACCAAGAGAAAACTTGTACTTGTGATTGTGGAGTTGGGTACTCCGGTGTATTTGTAACATCTTTGTGAAGTTATAGTGGTTAGAAATCCTTCTGGGGAAGGCGGGGACGTAGAGCTGGGTGCTAGAACCTCGGAAAAATTCTCGGTATTTGCGTTTGGTTTACTTGCTCCTACTTTTTGCTTTACTTTCATTGCTCTTATTACTTGCTCTCAATCTTCATTGCAATATTCATTTGTTTTCATTCATCTTGTCAATCATAGTCCCATACAACAAGGTTGCATTGCGCACCTCTAACTCATTTCAAGAGGAATCAGGAGGAAGGAGTTCAGAACCCTTTACGAGGCATTCGGCTCTTAGTCTTGTTTTGGGCAATTGTTGTTTTTAAATTGTGCATTGATTAACATTATCACCTATTCACCCCCCCTCTAGGTGATTTTCAGTAGATCCCCCAATGGCGCAAAGGCGCAATGGGCCTGGCCACCCCACTGGCGCAAAAAGACGCAATAGGCCCCTGTGAAGCCAATGTTGGCTCCCGAGAAATGTAGTAGTGGTGCTCCTTTGCAATGGGCGTGCAGCTCCCCACGCGGTATAGAGGAGTGACCGGCTGGAGTTGTGCTTCACATAAGGCGTGCCGTCATCTCACGCAGTGAAGAGTTAGATCTCGATGGAGCATTTAATCTTCTAGTGTGAAGATAGTTGAGCTTGCAGGGAGACTCTTTATTCGAGGGGGGGATTGTTGGGATTTGGGTCGAACAAATAGTCCCACATCGGCTAGACGAGGGGATGGTCTTGGGTATATAAGGATTTAGGCAACTCCACCTAAAAGGATAGGCTTTTGGGATGGTGCCCCAAGTCCTTCACACCAAACGTAACATAAGAGGCAGTAGTATTTAGAGTCCTATTTATAATGTCCTTTGCTATAGAAAATGTGTAAATATTTGGAGCCCTATGCCAACCACAGATCATCCCCAGCTCACAGCTATCAGGCTATTAATGCCAGAGTTGGTTCAATGTTAGGATATATGACAACCTCCAGTCACCACTATATAATTCATGAGATACAAGAGCTGTGTGCACAGGCATGTGCAAGACAAAGTGACAATAACTGGCATATCATGCAATCTTGATACTGGAAGAAAAATATAGCTCTAAGAAAACTCAAAATATGCTCAACATGAATAGAAAGTTTGATGATCATTATTCTTTTTGGTAATACACCAACTCATGTGCAGAACACGTCCAATCAAATTGGAAAACTTGCACTAAAATTTTGACAGAAACATACTTCCTTTTTCTTAATCAATCCAAAACATTGAGAACTCCTTCATAAGATGATCAAAGACCACATCTCAACTAAAAGTTTCAAATAAAAGCATCAACCAAGCCCACTGACCAGTGACACATCAACCACACCCCTTCTTTTTCTGATCACAAACCTCTTGATCCCTTTCTTTGTTTATCATTCGACATCCCATTCTTTCTAATTCAAAAAAGGACTGTAATATATGCCTAGGGTTTGACAGGTTCGCAAAAACCAAAGGGCACTAGCTGCTCCCCCAGCCTCATTTGAGATGGGTGCATTAAGTATTAACTGAGGCGAGAGGGCTAGGGGATGAGGGGAGATAGGCATAAGGTGAGGGAGATGAAGGGGATGAGGTGAGTATCTATTGATTATGAGCATCTCTTTTTTATTTCATTATTGAAATAATAAAAACTAGTTTCTGGAAGTTTTGCAGTGGTGTGACTCCTCTTATATTCTCAAGATCAGCTCCCTCTCCTCTCCAACAATTGCTCCTCTCCCTCAAGCAATGATGATTTTCTCTAGTTCAGGGGTATGATGACTATGAGCTTCTCTGAACTTTGAATGTAAAAGCATTAACCCCACATTTAGTAAATTTTGTGGGTGGCTAAGCTCTTTCCCTTCATTTTCCGGATGGTCTCATGTCCTCATTGTCATAGTGCGAGTGATTTAAAAAGTCTAAGCTAGAGAGAGCTCTTAAAATGAAATATGTAGGGGGCCGGAAAGTTTGGTGGTCGGAGAAAGTGGTTTTAGCTGTAAAAAGATTTCCTTAATTCAAGCGAAACGATTACAACCAAAAGAACTACTCTTCCCTCTTTTCCAGTTACAAGGGAGGGAGGATGTCTGAATCTTCCCTTTGTTTAAAGCTGGGTTCTTCGTGTGGCGATGGAGAATGAATCTTGTTCTCCGTTGACCAGATGACCGTCCTGGACCGTCGGGGGTCTTCTCTTCGGTCGGTAGAAAGAGTAACTCAGCTCCGTCTACCAAAACTCTCAAAGAGGAGGTAGGCGAAGAGCGGCTAGTACTCAGTAAGCTCGCTGAAGAGTCGTGCTTCTCTCTTGATGATCCTCCTGCCTGGATTCGATCGATTTTTGATGATGCCTTATCTCAAAGCTCTCTCTCTTCAAAACTCCAATCTTCTGCCCAAGCTTCGATCCTCTCAAGGTTCTCTCCCTTCTCCCAAAAACTCCCATCCTCTCTTCATAGCCAACAAGGCTATTTATAGGGATCTCAGGGGGTGAAGGTGCCTCCTGAAAACGCTCCCGAATGAGGGGCCACTACCCGCTACATGCGCGGTGACTGGCCCCGCAATCAGGGCAGTTGCAACTGAGACGCGGGCGTTGGGCCGAACGCGCCTTGAAGTTTGAGACGCGGGCGTCGAGCCAAACGCGCCTTGAGACGCGGGTTTCGGGCCTTCACGTCTGGATGCTGAGGCGAGGGCGTCGGGCCGATGCGCCTGGATGCTGAGGCGCGGGCGTCGGGCCGGTGCGCCTTGATGCTGAGACGCGGGCTTCGGGCCGACGCGCCTTGATGCTGAGACGCGGGCTTCGGGTCGACGCGCCTTGATGCTGAGACGCGGGCTTCGGGTCGACGCGCCTTGATGCTGAGACGCGGGCTTCGGGCCGACGCGTCTGAACGTTGTGACGCGGGTGTAGAGCCAACGCGTCTTAATGCTGAGACGCGAGCATCGATTTCTCGCGTCTAGAGCTTGAGACTCCGCTTCCTTAATGGCTGGTCTGTTAGTCATTTTTAGACAGCCTACAGAACCCCCTCCAAAGTTTCTGATATTCCGCAGTTGAATGGGACGGATTTCGGAATACTTTGGATCTTTAGCCGTGTTCGCGTTTTATGACTGGACTGTTGATGCTTCGGGTTTGATCTTATCTGGAATTGGTCTTCGTGAGTGTACTGTTGAACTCTTTGAAGCCGTCAGAGTTGATCGTGTTTGAGTGTCTAGATACACAGTCTAGACCTCCCCGATTGCTTTTAGTCTGTCACGGGTGCGCTTTTGACCGGGAGTGGTTGGTTGTCTGTTTGCGTCAGTGTACTGTTGAACTGACTTTGCAGAAGCAGGAGACTGGACGCAGGTTCCTTGAAAAAGCAGAGACTGCTTTAAAGACGCGACTTCTTAGCGAGACGCGACCTTTTGGCGATGAGAACGCGACCGATCTTCATAAGGCAGACGCGATTTTCTGGGTGCATTTATGCTGACGCTGACGGGGCATGTCCACCGAAGAGCCGCGTACTTTGGGGCGTGCGCCTGTGCCATGTCATGATTACGCCGCCAGCTGGCCTGGGGAAAAGGCGAGATTTCGCCTTTTGGCGCGCGGATCCCCCGGTTCATTAAATGAACTGCTCC
Source organism: Agave tequilana (assembly GCA_038442645.1). Lineage (NCBI taxonomy): Eukaryota > Viridiplantae > Streptophyta > Magnoliopsida > Asparagales > Asparagaceae > Agave > Agave tequilana. The sequence goes on from JAVJIF010030906.1 coordinate 43,203, forward strand.
ACGTGTCAACTTCTGACTTGTGGCGGGGTCGCGACGCATGATCTTCCCTGTTCAAACAATGATTTGGCTCCACGCGTCAGGCAGCGATTCGCTGCAGCGTTTATTGGGCCAAACGCTGCGTATCTTCGCGAATCTCCGTGCCTATAAAAGGCAACAGTTGGAGAGATGTATCTTCTTCTCCGAACGAACGCATTCTCTGAGAAAAAGAACTTCCTTCTCTTGTTCAACTATTCATCTCCTCGCTCGGATTTCTTGATTTTCAATGGCTCCCAAGACGAAACCGACTGCATCGACCTCAAGGGCGACCGTCGCCGAGGCTGAGAGAGATGCTTCCTCTGCGCAGGAGGGTGTTTTCCGAGGTAAAAATGCACCTTCGGTGTGGGTTCCGCCATTAAAACATGTTCATAGAACCCTAAGGACCTTTAACACAAGATCGTGTTTGATTCTCGGACGCTGTCCTTGAGATGATAACCGGGGCGCGGGCCTGATGATCCGACGCTGGTGAACTCTGCACTCTGGGTCCTTCACTTAGAATATTTCTAATTGTGAAGGTCTCTGGACGCGATTTGTAGAACGCGGATTTGATCCATGCGTTCTGCGCCGCGTTTTGTGCCATCAGGCGCTGGCGTCCGAGTCCAAGCACTTTGAAATTTCACAAGTCGTGGTTTGCAGAACGCGGATTTGATCCTTGTGTTCTGTGTCTTCAACCGCTGATTTTGTAGAATCTGGCGTTTGAGTCCAAGTACTTCGAATTTTCATAAGCAGCTTTGCAGGTCTGGACGCGGATTCGAAAAATTCCTGCGTCCAGTATCTCTTCTGCGTTTTGGTGCAAGTTCGCAGGTCTGGACGCGGATGATAACTCCTGCGTCCAATGTCTCGGCTGCGTTTTGAATTATGAACACTTAGCGTCTTCCCTTATTTTTGGCAAGGTATCTGACCAAGTGTCTTTTTCTTTTGCAGTGCCGCATGTTTCAGGTTCACTTGCCAAGATGCACCATTTCGGCCGCGTGGGTGGTGCCGACCACCGTCTGACTTTTGCACTGCGAAGGACCATACCTGTGACTGCTGACAGGTCGCCAGTTCGCAGGGAAATGATTGCCCATGTTAATGAGAGGACTTCTCGAGTGCTTATGACCGATGCAGTCTTCGCAACGGATACCCACATCAAGCTGGAGAAGCCTGCTTTCTTCTTTGGAGATCATGTCAGCGACGGTGGCAACCCCATGTATGACGGGAATTACAGGTGGCTCCGTCAGATAGGGGAGAGGAGATACTTCCTTCCAGCCATGGAGAGGATGCTCCCGTTGTCTTATCTCCAACATCTGTCCGTCCTTCGGAAGATGAAGTGGGATGTATCCCGGGATATCTCTGAGATTACCCTTGGGAATTTCAGCTCCCAGAACGTATATCGTCATGATTGCCATGACCGGGCGGTCCTCGGCTTGTTTCCTGGGTCACGCAAGTCTGAGCTTCCAGTCGGAGAGATCCCGCAGCTTGCCACCACCTTCCTCAACTCGTTCATAGAAGCAGAGGGTGATTATCCGGCCAAGTTCCATTTGCCAGGATGGGTCCACTCCACGGAGAATTCTTGGTGGGGCAGGATGGTGGGTTTTGTCCTCTCCGATCTTGGAGATCTGCTTGAGCACGTGGGATTATACTCAGCAGTCAGGGCCGTACAATGGGGCATCCCAATGAGCTCTCACAACTTCTTCGGGATCTTGGAGCGCTACAACCCTCAGACGGGGACATTCTTTACCCCGGTTGGAGAAATGGGCCTTGCACTGCATGAGTTGCATGAGGTCTCGGGGCTGGTGATGGGGGAGTTCCCTTATGAAGAATATGTCCCGACTGCTAGGGAGCTTGACCTTATAAAAAAGGATTCCCCTGAGGTGTACGAGACCTATTGGGAAGTGATGTGCCACTTCCATATTTGTGGTCAGGTAACCGGTTGGAGGACGCATGGAGTCAGGCATCTATCCTGGGCCAATTACTTATTCAGCAATGTCAGCAAGAAGGATCATTCGATAACTCGACTGGCTCCCCTCTCTGAACAGGGAGTTGATGACATGGTCGCACAAACTTCTGAGGGCTTTTACACCACTGGGTCGAACGAGGACGGCTTCGAACCTGATACGCTTTTTGAAAGCTATCATCACCGGGCCCGGGCTTCTATCTCTAGTCGAGCGCTGTTGGCGGGCTTCTTGATGCTGTGGTTGAAGCGTTGCGTGGTACCTACACGGCCACATGAAGTCATTGTTGCCGACGTGGTGTATCCAGCAGTGCTCCTGGCCCATGGCCGTCCTATAGCCCTTCTTCCGGCCGTGGCGGCTGGCATTCAGAGCGGGTTGCGGGCGCTAGCCAAGAGACTATGCGAGGCTCCAAGGACTGTCGACTCTCAAGGCAAGCCGTATGTCGATTCAGAGGGAAACCCGACGGCAAGGCGCCCCAACCCCCGAATGGAGTTGCCTTACACGTATCTCATGGCCTGGTACGTGATGCATTGCCCTTCTCTGATGACAACGGCGCGTGGGAGTAAGAGTCCTGTCCCTTTTGTGAGGCGGCTGGAAGACTCGGATTGGAGTGACACCTATATATATTATATTCGGAGACGTCTCTCAAATGCCGCCAATTACCAGCTCAACCGCTGCTTCCCTGGAATTCCTGGTGCATCCTTTGGTGAGCAATTCACTGATTCTATAGGTCGGGATGACCTCACCCAACTGTCTGCGGGAGTTTTCCGGTGGTTGATCAATATACGACCAGGATATGTGCTGTTTCGCCAAGGGACTTCCTGCACTATCGAACCGTATATGCCAAGTCGTTTTGCCCGACAGTTTGGCTATGCTCAGCTTTATGTCGGCAATCCGAATACACAACTTGCCTTCAATGGGAATTTGTGCGAAGGTGCTCGAGCCTGGTATTATAGCGTGGCTGGGGGGACAGAGGCAACTTTCCGTTTGCCCGTCGAGGAGCCGAAGAACCTTACCAGCTTCACTTTCTGCATCTGGTATTCTCGGGTAAACCAGTCACCGGATTTTGCTCCTGGGTATACGGGTATTGAGGGCATTAATGCCTATCTCAAAACACAGTCGGAGTCTGGCAAAGGCTCGCACATGATCACCCAGTATTTAAAGGTCCAGAAAGAGCTGGAGAGAGCATCTCAGAGAGAAGCCGAGGGAGGCTCAAGAGAGGAGCCCCGAGTAACCCGGAGTAGAACCAAGCTAGGGCCACAGGAGGGGCCTTCTACCACCAAGGCTCAAGAATTGGTGGGTAAGCGTTGTCGGGGTCCTACCTCAACTGCTGGTCCTGTTTCGAAGAGGGCTCGGAGGGAATTAGCAACAGAAGTCTCTCCCTCGGAAGGCATTTCTGCTGGAGTTGAGGATTGTCCTGAAGACCTCTTTATCATGGTTGAGGAACCGCCAGAGGATAAAAATCTCCCCAGTTTAATCCGTGCTCCTAGGTCGCACCGAGGGACCTGTAAGATTGCGGGAGAGGGGGAATTGGTTGACAAACTCACTATAGCTGACGAGGAAGTACAGCTCGTGGGAGGGAATGTCCAAATTCCAGGGTTCTCAGCTCGGCCTGAGCCTTCTTCTGCTCGTGAAGGGAGAGATAAGGCACAGCGGTCAGGGCCTCCTAGTGTCTTCATCTCCAGTGCTCGGATAATCGACCCTAGTCCTACCACTGGGGTGATTGGTGGCAAGGCTCCGGTCACCGAGGACCTTTGCGTTGAACTGTCGTCTTCCGCGTCTGATACGGAAAGCGACTTTGGAGATAAAGTCGACTACGGCCATGAACCTGCTTTTCCTGACCCGAGTAAGTTCTCACACATCTCGGAGGGGAAAATATACGGGGGTGAATCATCGACTGCGTTACCGCCGGCTATAATCCCTGCTGAAGGTATAACTTCTTCGCCTGTCGAGGCGATGGAAACAGAGTTGACCCAGCCCAAGGGGATTGAGGCTTCGGCCACTGAGATAACCTCGGAGGGGGTAGCTGTTGAAGTTGGGGAGCCTTCCCCTTTGCCAGGAGGGGAAACAACCATTGAGGCTGAGGAGGCTCTCACTCCGCCGGTGGAGAAGGTTACTGCTGAAGCTGGGGAGACCCCCATTCTACAGGACTCGACGCCTCTGGACCTCGAACCTAGTAAGGCAGCCCTGACTGAGGGGGTTCAGGTGGGGAGTCTGACGATCAGCACCCTTCCAGAAGGCCACACAGCTCAATCCTCGGTGGAAGTTTCTGAAGAGGTTGTGCTTACAGCTCCTTCCTTGGTCGTGGAAGCTCCTGCAGAGGCAGCGCTCCCGGAAGCGCCAATGGGTAGTCTTGTTCTTGCCACATCGACGGCTGGCACGGCTCTTGTGCGAGAAGACCCGCCCTATATCCCTTGTCCCGTGACAGAAAAAGGGTCGGGAAGCTTCTTAGGTGGTGAAGACATGGGGGAGCTGGCACGTCAGATGGTGCAACAATTCTTCACCTCGATGGGATCATGTATTGATCTCATCTTCCGTGGACACAGCACCTTCCAGTTCGCCCAGAGGCTTCTTGAAAATATGGCCGTGAGCGTCGAATTGGCGGGAGGCCCTTCACTTGCCAGGGCATGCCTGCGGGTGGTAGAGCAACTTGGAGATAACCTGCGGGAGCTGGAATCTTTGGAAGATGCAGGTTCTTCCGGCGAGGCCCAGGCCATCCTGACTAGGCTCCTAGCTGCTCAGGAACGGGAGCGACAGGAGGCGGAGGCGCAGATCACTGCCGAGATCCGTGACCTTGAATATTCCAAGGCTGAATTTCAAAAATTAGCCGGAGATTCGAGGGAATCTGAGCTCAGTGTGCAGAGCACGGAGCAGGTCATCCTCAGAACTCGGGACATTATTGCCAAGGCGGAAGCTGTTCTTGCACTAAATGAGGAGAAACTTGTCTCCCTCAAAAAGGAGCTTGAGGAGCAACGGGCTGCTACGGCGCGAGCTGAAGAGAGTCTGTCTCTGCAATCTTCCAGGGTGGACTCTCTGCGGATGCAACTGTCTGCCAGAAGTTTCTTATCTGAGGCGGAGCTGCGGGACCGGGCTATCATGGAGGCTGAAAGGACGCGCCAGCATGAGATTCACCGCCTTAGGGAACAAATCCGTTCCTTGGTGAACCAGGACATTTAGCCTTCTTTTCTTCTTTTTTTTTTTTGAAAAGAAAAGGGACACTCTATTTATTAAGAGTGTTTGTATCCACTTCTATCATTTTTTTTTGATATAATAGAAGTTTTCTTTGAAGCTTTTGTCCCAATTTCTTTGTCCTGTTGTGGATGAGTCCAACTCTTGATCACTAGTCGTGATTACGGAACTTAGGTAGGACTAAGTTCTTTTAATGGGACGCGGTCTTGGCGAGACGCGGCATTAATCCCACAGGGTGAAACGCGGTCATCAGTCTACCGGAACTTAGATTTCACCAAGTCCTTTTGATGAGACGCGGCGTCAATCACAAGTCGGAACGCGGTCTTCTTGATGAGATGCGGCGTCAATCAAAAGATGAGACGCGGCATTGATCCGTAAAGTAAGACGCGGCTGTCAGTCCCTGGGGTGAGACGCAGCGTCAATCACAAGGTGAGACGCGGTTCTTAGTTCATGAGAACTTAGGCAGGACCAAGTCCTTTTGACAAGACGCAGCATCAATCCATAGGGAGACGCGGCCATCATTGTTTCATGAGACGCGGCATTCATTCAGGGAGACGCGGCTCTGAATAACGCGGATCTGCTTCTGCAAAGAAGGAAGCGGATCAGGCAGACGCGGGAGACGCAGCCTTGTGCCTTTCCCTTAATTCAAAAATGGATCAAGTGCTCTCTGAGGGGACGCGACTTTGACTCGCGCGGGCATCTTTCTGGGACGCGGATGTGCGGATAGTTCTTCAATCCGCGTCTGGGTGTAAACTCCCAGGCGTTACATACAGCCTGTCATAGGGATTTGGTGTGATCTTTAAACGTCAGATGCGGATTTTCCGCTTTGTTTCCCGAAGCAGTTGTCCACGCGTCGGCTGCTGATTGGGCTTGAGTATTGATTCTCTTAAATGAGAAACCAGTGCGGGCGGTTGGAGATCAGCGCCAGCGGCGGTTCTCGAAGCAGCGTTACACGCGTCCGGCCCTTATTGGATCTTGGCAGTTGTGCAGTTATTAATGCCGGCGGTTCAGATTACGGGGCCATTAACCGCTGTTATCAGGAGCTGCCTATAAATAGGGCGCCCCTTCTCCCTTCAATCCTGCCTTTGGACTATTTTGTTTTTTGAAAGAGAGAGCGCTTTGAGAACCTTCATCTTCCTCAGCGAATTGTCTCCATGGATGAGGATGGCTCTGAAGATGACCCAGGGCTTTTAAGCTCCTGTTTGGTCTCTTTAGGAGAAAACAACTCTTTGCCCTGTGACCGCGTTTGCGTCCTGGTGCAGAGATTACAACTCTTGACAGAGGTCTCTACGGGTATTCAGTTCGTTTCACCATGACACCTTAGATTTACCATGGCCTGTACCTTGGCTTCATGTCATCTGGACCCCCTCATGAAGTCTGCATTGGTGCATTCCTTCTGGAATTTGTACCATGGGCTTGAACTTCTCCGGACGCGCGTGCAGGAATCTTTGGCACTTGGCGTTGGCGCGTTTTATGGCTTGTGCCTTAGCGCGTTTCATGGCCAATGCCTTGGACGAATTCCAAAAAAGGTTTCAGACCCGCACCTTGCAACTCCTGTTCATGGAGATGGCAATTTTCGGCGTCTGTGCCTTTTCGGCGTTTGTGCTCTTTGACCTAGGCACAGAATGGGACCGCGTTTTGATTCGCGTTTGTCTCTGCTGACGCAACAGTTTGGCTTGCTGCACGTGTCATTCCTGCGTCTTGGTAGACTGCATGGATCATTCCCGCATTTGGCTGACTGCGTGGATCATTCCCGCGTTTGCCTCTGCTGACTTAGTTTTTCTCTGTTTACACTAAGCTGCAGATTGTTCTAATTCTCTCTTTTTGTTCCTTGCAGGCTTGCTGGGCCCTTGGAAGAATACTTCGGTCGGCGAACTCGTTCAACCTTCACCTATGAGAGAATATATTATGGTCCTCGTCACCTATAAGAGAGTATATTACATCTCTGACGAGGACCCAACCCTCGCCAAGGTCTCTTCAGATCTGGTGCAAGAGACGGATAGGCTGAGTACCGGCGAGGGTGGTCCGGCGGTTGCGGCGGCGGATGAGATCCTCTTCCTCTCCCACTCCAGAAGTCACATCAAGGACACTCCGTTGGATGGCCTGCTGGGGAAAGGGATGGTGATGAAAGCAGGACTCTCTGCTGTCGCTGGACCGAGTGGAGGGTGGCATCCTTTGTGATGACTCCGAAACTTCTGCTCTCACCCCAAGAGTGACTCCATGTTTGTTGGATAGTCTACTAGGGAAAGAGACGCGCCTGAACGAAGGGTTGCAGGACCTTCTGTTGCCACTGGACCTCAAGAACACCATTGCTCTTGGCTTGGTCAGCTAGGGCGCTTTCGAAGTTGGCGTCACGCATCAAAGTGCAACCGGCTCCAATTGTGCACCTGGGATCAGATGCGGTTTCAAGGAGTGAGTACGGCCTCTGAGAGAGAGGGACTTCTTTGTACTCCTTAATTGTAACACTCAATCTTACTGTATAAGAGAGCGTTTTGTACCACTTTCATATGCTTGAATATCAATAAAAGTGACACTTTTCTTTTGGCCTCTTTCTGTTGTCTTGAACGTTTTGTTTTAGAAGCAAAAGAATAATTTTGGTGGACCCGCCACTTTATAAAAGAAAGTGACGAGTGGAGCGCGTACCCCAGAGAAGGTGAACTTTTATCAAGGATTTGGGATTAACTTGATTTAAGATCAGCTGGGGATTTTGATGGAAGCATTGTTTATCGGTGTAATGTTAACCAACAATGCCTCCAAAATGAATTTGATACTCGGTTGGGGAGAATATCAAATGAAACTAGACTCGTGGGGAGTCTAGTAGGATTTTTACCGTTAGAGGTGTGATCTTAACTTAACGGTTTAGAAGTAGTCTTGTCAGAAGTGTAATATTAACTTGACAAGGACGTGAGTTAGAGGTGTGATATTAACCTAACTCATCAGCATCTCAGTTTTATTTGGGAAAACTGAGGGTGTCACTGTCATAGGTGTGATGTTTAACTTAACAGTGATAGAAATGCTAGAGGTGTAATGTTGAACTTGGCATTAGTCGTCTCGGCTTAAAGAAGTCGAGGAAAGGTCATAGCCATAGGTGTATTGTTGAACTTAGCAATGACTCGGATGCTAGAAGTGTAGTGTTAACTTGGCATCGTTCATCTCGGCTTGGACAAGGAAGTCGAGGAAAGGTCATAGCCATAGGTGTATTGTTGAACTTAGCAATGACTCGGATGCTGGAAGTGTAGTGTTAACTTGGCATCGTCTATTTCAGCTTCGATATGGAAGTCTGAAGAAAGGTGACTATCAGAGGTGTGATATTAACTTGACAGGCACTCGATGTACTGCTTAGAGGTGTAATGTTAACTTAAACAGTAGTTTTGTCAGAGGTGTGATATTAACTTGACAAGAATTTGCTTGCGATAGGAGCAATTTGAGGACCTGTCATTCTATTGATGAGAATTGACAAGTGGAATTTGAGGTGCCAGAGGTATAGTGTTAACTTGGCAAATTTGAGAGTTTGTTACTCTATGCAGAGTTAACAAGCCAGGTTTGTACTCGACAAAGAGTATTCATTACCAGAGGTATAGTGTTAACATGGTAATGATTGCATTTTGTGGTCCTACCATCCTATGGATGAGAATTGGTAAGGGATTTTTGGAGGGAAGAGTGGAATCAAATCCACTTAGGATTTTTAGCAAACCCTCAGCTGTCAACGGATTTGAGGTGCCTTTACCAACTACCGTTTGAGTTGGGCTAGCCATGCTATTCCCCTCAGCATGATGAGTTGTCGAAGACTTATGTTGGACTTAAAAGCCAACATTTTCTTCTATCCTTAGCCGTCGGAGGCGTCGGATCAAATGGGGACGTGTCCCTTAGGATTTTTAGCAAATCCTCAGCTGTCAACGGGTTTGTCATGCCTTTACCAACTACCGTTTGAGTTGGGCTAGCCATGCTATTCCCCTCAGCATGATGAGTTGTCGAAGACTTATGTTGGACTTAAAAGCCAACATTTTCTTCTATCCTTAGCCGTCAAGGGCGTCGGATGTTTGATCAGAGGTGTATTTTTAACTTGATCGGTGGAAGAATGCCATCTAGGGATAGTATTTCTTCAGGAATTTGCCATTGATTGGCATCATGAGTGTATCGCCATTTGAGGTTATGAGGCGATACGATCCATTTGAGTAGACTGACTCTACCACAAATGGTCCTTCCCATTTGGGTTGGAATTTTCCTTTCGTCTTGTGTGTCATGACCATGGGTCTTCGGACGGCTAAGACGAGGTCGCCTTTCCTGAAAGTTCGCGATTTGACTTTCTTGTTGAAGGCTCTGGTGATACGAGCTTGGTAAAGCTCGATTTGTTGTTGGGCCTGAAGACGCTTGTCGTCCAAGGCTTCCAATTCTTGGAGTCGCTGTCGATGCTTCTCCTCTGTTGTCATTTCCGCTGTCAAGGCGACGCGAAGAGATGGAATTTGGATTTCCAGTGGAAGGACGGCTTCGCATCCGTACACCAAGGAAAATGGCGTGGCTTTAGTTGGGGTTCGCACAGTCGTGCGATAGGCCCATAAGCATTCGCCCAACTTATCGTCCCAGTCTCGTTGACTTTTCGAGACGAATTTCTTGAGAAGCTTGCCAATAGTCTTATTGAAAGCTTCTGCGAGGCCGTTAGCGGGCGGATAGTATGCCGTTGATGACACACTCTGGATTCTGAACTTGGCGCAGAATCTCTGAAAAGCCTGGCTGATGAACTGGGGTCCATTGTCATGGACAATCCGCCGAGGCACACCGAAGCGGTAAATAACGTGATGTTTCACGAACTTGATCACGTTAGAAGATTTCACCTCTTTCAAAGGGATAGCTTCGGCCCACTTTGAGAAGTAATCGGTTATCGCTAGGATGAACCGATGTCCCTTTGATGATGGTGGGCTGATAGGACCAACCACGTCCATCCCCCACATTTCGAACGGCCAGGTAGAGGTCGTAGAGTGGAGGTATCCTGGTGCTTGATGGATGAAATCGCCATGTATTTGACAGGCGTGACATCTTTTGGCATAGGCAACAGCATCGGCAACCATCTTGGGCCAGTAGTAACCCAATCTTTGGAGTCGGTTTGCCAGCTTCGGGCCAGGTTGATGAGCTCCACACGTACCATCGTGGGCTTCTTTCAACACTTCGTGGGCTTCTTTTAATGAGAGGCACCGGAGCAGGATCCCATCATGCGATCTACGATACAATGTTCGCGAAATCGCATTGTAGTAGAATTTGGAGGCTTTCCTTCGGATGGCAGCCGCCTCCCTGGTGTCTTCGGGCAAGATGCCGTACAAGACAAAATCAATGTAGGGGAATCGCCAGTCTTTAAGTTCTGGATCGGTCGACACTTCAAGTGTTTCCTTACCGCGACGATCTCCCGTTGACCTCTGGTAGTCTCCGAGGGGACTTTTTGGGCAGTATAGGTCGTGGCTATAGACGAATACCTTCTCCATTGCTCCAGCTGGAAGAGCTAAGGAGGCAGCAAGGGATGCAAGTGCATCTGCATGCGCATTTTGCTTGCGCGGTACATGGTCGATGTAGAAGTTTGAAAACCTCTCGGCCATGTGGATTGTCGCGTTGTAGTAGGGTACTAGATCTTCATGCCTGACCTCATACTCTCCGCGAACTTGGCTGACGATGAGTTTAGAATCACCGTATGCCTCGAGATTTTTAACGCCAATCTCATCGGCGAATTGCATCCCAATCAAAAGAGCGTTGTATTCCGCCACATTGTTGGAACAGGGCTCGGTTAACGAGATAGCTCGGGGAATCACGTAATTTTGTGGGGAGACGAGTACTACTCCTACCCCCGCAACTGTATGTCCCTTAGAGCTTGTTCTTGATGCACCGTCGAAGAAAAGTTGCCATACTTGACTTTCGAACGACGTCTGAGTAGGCAGACTTCGGCGACCTCATCTGGGAGATCCTCGTAGAGTTTGGCTGCCCTGGGATCTGGGTGTTCAGCTAGAAGTCCGCCACCGCTTGTCCTTTAATGGCTTTTTGTGGCAGAAAATGCATCTCATATTGTGATAGCAATATGGCCCATTTTGCCAGCCGGCCATTTAGTGAAGAAGGCTTTGTCATAAGTAACCTCAGGGGGTTGACTTTGGATATGACATTTATGGTTTGGCCCACCAGATAGTGTCGCATTTTCTGAATGGCGAACACCAGTGCCAAACATTCCTTCTCGATCGGGTTGTACCGATGTTCGGCTCCGATCATCGTTCTACTTAGGTAGTAGATTGCTTGTTCTCGCCCCTGGTCATCATTCTGAGCTAGTAGAGCTCCCAAAGAATGATCCATTGATCGGACGTACACCAGGAAAGGCTTTCCGGATACCGGAGCTGCCAGGACTGGTGGTTGGGTGAGGTAGTGCTTGATCTCCTCAAATGCTTGCTGGCAAGCGTCGTCCCAAATGAACGAAACGCCCTTCTTCATCAGCTTAGCGAAGGGTTGGCATCTCCCGGAGAGATTTGAAATGAATCTGCGGATATATGCCAATCGTCCTTGTAATCCTCTGAGCTCCTTGAGGCTTCTGGGGGGTTGCATCTCTTGGATAGCACGGACTTTCTCCGGATCCAAATGGATTCCTGTGGAAGTCACGACAAACCCTAGGAATTTGCCACTGGCTACCCCCAGGAAGGACTTGGTGGGGTTCATCTTCAATTGATGAGCCCGCATGATGTCGAAGACCACCCTCAGGTCTGCTATGTGATCACCTTTAGTGCGGCTTTTCACCGCAATGTCGTCGACATAACATTCCACCGTTTTGCGTATCTGCCGATGGAAAATGGCATTCATGGCCCTTTGGTAGGTTGCCCCCGCATTTTTCAGACCGAAGGGCATGACGGTGTAGCAATATACCCCTAGAGGTGTCCTGAAGGAGGTGTGCTTTTCGTCATCGGGATACATCTTGATTTGATTATATCCTGAGAACCCGTCCATGAAGGACATTCGCTCGAATCCACAAGTATTGTCAATCATGACATCTGTGATTGGCAATGGGAATTCGTCTTTGGGGCAGGCCTCGTTTAGATCACGGAAGTCGATGCAGATCCGGATCTTCCCGTTCTTCTTGGCGACGGGGACGATGTTGGCTACCCAGTCGGGATGCTGTTCCTCCCTGATAAAGCCGGAGTCAATAAGCTTCCTGACTTCTGATTGGATTGCCTCCATTATCTCTGGACGGAACCGTCGCTGCTGTTGTTTAACGGGCTTCATGTCCGGATTGATGTTGAGGCGATGCATAGCCACTTGAGGATCAAGTCCAGGCATGTCCTCATAATTCCAGGCGAAGACATCTATATACTCTTGTACAAGAGATATTAAATCCTTCTTCTCTGGAGGCGACAGGCCGTCACTTATGAAGATGGGTTTAGGATTGTCTTCATCTCCTAGGTTGACTTGAACAACCTTGTCTTCTGTGGGTGGCTCACGCTGTTCAAAGCGGATGTCCCAAAGAGCATTCAAATGTCTGATCCAAGGGTCTGTATCAGATTGGATCATTTCTTCATCTTCATCCTCCAGATGGCTTGTCGAAACCATGTTTACTGAAAGCCCTTTGAAGATGTTGCCGACACTGACATCTGATTCCCACGACGACGTGTCTGATGAGCAGTCATGACTTGACAGTCTCTCCGAATCAGAGGCTGATGGCACTGGAGTTGATATATAGCCCAACCCCCGGCGCGTCCGATGATAGTAATCAGGGGTTTTCCCTTTCGGTACAAAGGATCGAAGCAGTGTTCTTCTTCCTTTTCCGAAGTTCAACCCAGGCCTGTTGGTTAGATCATACCCCATGCGCTTCATCATCTTGAGCGTTCTTGGTTCATAATGATCGAACTGAGGGGATTCATCCTCACCTTCCGATTCTTCGTGGGGCATTGGTTCAGATGCGATTCGCCCAAAAAGTATTGGTCTTTGGCCTTTTCGTCCGGCTGGAACCATGAATACAGACTCTTGCGCGTCACCATTATCTTGGTATGTCCCGAAGGATGATTTCACCGGTACATGCAAAGATGTCAAGGCATCTATTGCCGACCAGAGGTCATCGTCCACGTCGGTAGTGGTATCCGACGGTATTGAATCGGAAACATACACAGGGAAATACGCAAAGTCTAAATCTTCATTAATGTACCAACCACCCGCATCGTCGGTGGTATCAACATCGAGCTTATTAGTGCTCTTTACAATGGGCTCCAACTCCCACAGGCACTCTTCTTTCTCAGGCTCAACGTCAGCTTCATTACCAGAGTCTGGCTCCTCTGGTTGTGGGGTTTCATTAGTCTCCTCCGGATCCTGATATAAGAGGGAGTCCGTGAAATAATTTTCAACCCCTTTAAACGGATGCCTTTCGGCAATCAACGTTCGGACCTGTCCACTCTCATCAATGTATTTCATGACTTGGTGGAGAGTAGAGGGAACGATGGAATTGCGGTGAATCCATGGTCGTCCCAGCAACAGGTTGTAGGAAGTGTCCGCGTCAATGACGTAACACGTCACTTCTGACTTGAGGCTCCCGATCTGGCATTTGAGCTTGATCTTCCCCATTGGGCGGGAGCTGTTGGCATTGAACCCGTAAATAGTCGTCTGGGTAGGGCTCAGACGATGGGTAGGAATGCCTAGAAACTGCATAACCCGGCGAGGTATGATGCTCAGCGCGGACCCTGGGTCTACCTGGATGCGGTTCACCTCGGATGACCCAATATACCCTGTGAAGTATAGGGGTCGGTCATGCTTCCCTTTAACCTGCATGTCATCTGTTGTGAAGGTGATGCAGGGAGCATTTGGGGAGGTGTGGAGGCAATCCTCTTCATCTTCCTCCCTTGGCACGCGGGTCATAAAGACCTCAGCATTTGCCAGAGCTTCTTGTAGAGCCTCTCTGGTTGACTTTGATAGCCTCAGGAGCTCATACAAGGTAATGCGTGCCGGGATGTTGGCTAGTTGAGCCAAGACGTCGAAGCGGTAAGGTGTCGAGGATCCTTCTGTTACACCTTTCGCAAGAACTCGAGAAAACCGAGTTTCTTTCTGCTTCTCCCCAGGCTGTTTAGAGGAGGGCTTGGCTGGCTCTATGGCTGGTTGTGGAGAAGCCGCTGCTGTCTCGCCATACTGTTTCAGATATGCCTGCCCCGAACGGGTTCCTGCCGTTGGTGGGTCGGGTTCCGCGGCCAGGACTATTGTTTCCTCTTCTGAGTCAGTCAGCGAGGGAACATCAGTGTCCGCTTCTCGAGAAGAGGCGCATATCACATGGCAAGATGAAGCCTTCCCTTTGCCTTTGGACTTCCTGTTAGTCACAGTCGTCCATTGTTGCTCGTCGACGAGGTCAGGGTGGACCCACATGATTTCCCCTCGAGGTGTAGAGACGGGTACCAAGCCTTTCTCCTGCTGCTGATGAGGGTCTGTGTTGACCACCCTCAGTTCTCCTTTCGGGACAGAGATTACCCCCACGGGTGTCGGGGGTCGTGTCCCAAACTGGAGAATCGACGTCATGTTGGCCGTCATCTTCTTCTGCTCCGGTCGGAGTTTTAATACCTCCGCGTCAATCAGAGCTTGAAGGATGTCCTTAAAGACATAGCAGTTTTTGGTAGGATGTCCGAGCATCCTGTGGTATAAGCAGTAGGTGGGATTGTCGGTCTTGCCGACCTCCTCCGGGCGTCTAATTTCAGGGAGCTTCAGTCGATTGCTCTTGTTGAGTAGCTTGAAGAGCGAATCGACGTGTTCCTCCTTGAAGGAATACTGCTTGTTGGGGCGTGGCTGGCTTGAAGAGCCACTTGCCCTGCCTGTTTGAGGTTTGGTGGGAGATTTGGTCTCCGTCGCCAAATTATCCTTCCGCTTGGTTTGGAGGGATGTGTCTGGTGCACGCCTTGTCGACCTCTCTGGCCTGGGCTTGCCTTCTTCCGCTCTGACGCGGGCGACAATCTCCTCAGCCTGTTCACCTTGCTGGACTAATTGTTTCCAGGTGCGGCTTTCAGCAACTCCTATTTGAGCAAGGAGTGAGGTTTGGAGATTATGGCGACATGTTTCCACCAGGGTGGCCTGGGTCATGCCGCTTGGACATCGGAGTGCCATGTTCCGAAATCTTTCTACGAAAGACTTGACGGACTCTCCCTTTCGCTGTTTTGTAGCTAAAAGGGTAGGCATTGTGACCTCCGAATCATCTTCGAAGAAGCGTGTTAGAAACAGCTTCTCCAAGTCGCCCCAGTTCTTGATGGAACCTTCGGGGAGCTTCATAAACCATTCAAAGGCCAATCCTTTCAGGGTGCCGATGAACAGTCGCGCCAGGATGGCATCGTTATCTACCACATTCCCGGTCTGGGATTTGAAGTAGTAGATGTGCTGGTTGGGTGACCCCTTCCCGTCGAATGCTTGGAGAGTTGGAGCCTTGAACTTAGGAGGGTACGGGACTAAGTCCCACTCGGCCGGATAGGGCCGGACTACCCCAGCTTCTTGGAGGCCTTTACGGTTGGTAAGGGCCTCGAGGCGCTGCTCCAGTTGACTCATTCTTCTAGCATGAGCCTTTCCCGGGGTCTGGTCGCTTCTTGCCTGCGACGAGGGCTTGGACACATCTGAGGTAGATCATCGTGTCTCGTCAGAAGATTCGGAGGGTGGGCTTCCTCCCTTTCTCCCTTTCCCCTTCGGTCGTCTAGAAGGAGATCTCGCTCTTTCTTCAAGCAATTTCTCAAGCATATGCTTGAGGGAGTCAATGGATCTCTGTTGAGAGGCGATTATATCCATCTGGTGCTTCTGCGTCTGTTCTAAACGCCTGGTCGTCTCCTCAGGAGTGTCTGCCATGTAGGCGGAAGCCTCCTTCTCGACGGAAGAGTTTGAAGCTTGCGACCCCACTACAGCAGAGTGAGAATCACCCGTTCTAATGCCGCGGGCTAAGGCATTATAGTCAATTGGGGGAATGGCCCCCGTCCGGGTGCGAGTGTGTTGATACACTCCTTCCGGTACAGAGTCAGACTCGGAGTCATCTGGGCTGACTGCAATTTGTTTCCCTTACTCCTGCTAGTCATGTTTGCAGTAAGCTCCGGGTATTCAACATCTGAGAAGGTTCTCCTCCTGTGGGAGCGTCTTCTCTTGGCTGATGGGGGAATCAGGGTCAGCTGTCTAATTAAAGATGGCTGGTGCACGCCTGACTCGCAATGGCATCCAGAGAGCATCTGGATGAGCTGTTGACAGCAGCATGGAGAAGTGGTCTGATTGGCACTCCTCTTCCTTGTCAAATAATCCCTCAAATCTGTGGGAGGGGGATTAAAGAGACTGGTCTCGCAACGTCGACGACGGGAGACAGTCATGTGCTGTTCAGCCTGGACACAGGTTTCAGAAACGCGGCTGTTGCGTCGCGGCTGCGTCACGCGCGTCTGGCGTCTCTGTTGATATGAGACGCGACTTTCGTGTTGCTGTCTGCTGCGTTGGAGCAGAGAGACTTGGGAGAGAGTGGGCTGCTGGGCCCCACGCCTATGGGCGCGTGCTTCCTGCGTTTGACAAGACGCAGAAGCTTCGCTTCGGCGTTTGGCAAGTTGGTCTTTAGAGGGCTCAACTTGGGGAGTCTCGCGTTTGGGTCGCCAAACACGGACCTCTCGCACTGGACGAGGTGCGGGCAAGGCATCGGATCGTACGCTGCGTTCAACCCCAGTCAGAAAACCAACGGTTCCGACCGAGTGTTGACGCGCGCGTCTTCTCTGTCGACGCTCGGCATTCCGATTGCGCCGTGGAGGAAGAGAGAAGCCAACAACTTCCTGGTTTGTAGAACCAGGGGTGTTTGCCACGCGGGTCTCCTGAGAGACGCTGACGCGGGCGTTCTGTGCGACACGGTCGATCGCACTAGTAGATGTGCCAGGGACTACGCGGGCCTTCAGAGAGGAGTTGGCGCGTGTGCTCTGCGCGACGCGGTTGATCGCAGTAGAGGTGTCTGAGGTTACGCGGGCCTTCGGAAAGGCGTTGGCGCGTGAACCAAACTTGGCACAGTGGGCAGCAGGAGCACCCGACAGAGCCTCAGATTGGGCTTCAGGGGGCTGTCCACTTGAGACCCTGCGGCAGACGCGGGTCTTTGGGCTCTTGGAGCCAGAAGAGAGGAACTCTTCATACTTCGCCTGGTCGAACTCGACGACGAGGGATTCGACCATTTTCCCCTTACGGAGAACGTCATCTTGCACCACGGTGCGCTCGTCAGTAACGAAGGTAGTCCCCAGCGGAGTCGCCATCTCTTGTAGGGGCCGGAAAGTTTGGTGGTCGGAGAAAGTGGTTTTAGCTGTAAAAAGATTTCCTTAATTCAAGCGAAACGATTACAACCAAAAGAACTACTCTTCCCTCTTTTCCAGTTACAAGGGAGGGAGGATGTCTGAATCTTCCCTTTGTTTAAAGCTGGGTTCTTCGTGTGGCGATGGAGAATGAATCTTGTTCTCCGTTGACCAGATGACCGTCCTGGACCGTCGGGGGTCTTCTCTTCGGTCGGTAGAAAGAGTAACTCAGCTCCGTCTACCAAAACTCTCAAAGAGGAGGTAGGCGAAGAGCGGCTAGTACTCAGTAAGCTCGCTGAAGAGTCGTGCTTCTCTCTTGATGATCCTCCTGCCTGGATTCGATCGATTTTTGATGATGCCTTATCTCAAAGCTCTCTCTCTTCAAAACTCCAATCTTCTGCCCAAGCTTCGATCCTCTCAAGGTTCTCTCCCTTCTCCCAAAAACTCCCATCCTCTCTTCATAGCCAACAAGGCTATTTATAGGGATCTCAGGGGGTGAAGGTGCCTCCTGAAAACGCTCCCGAATGAGGGGTCACTACCCGCTACATGCGCGGTGACTGGCCCCGCAATCAGGGCAGTTGCAACTGAGACGCGGGCGTTGGGCCGAACGCGCCTTGAAGTTTGAGACGCGGGCGTCGAGCCAAACGCGCCTTGAGACGCGGGTTTCGGGCCTTCACGTCTGGATGCTGAGGCGAGGGCGTCGGGCCGATGCGCCTGGATGCTGAGGCGCGGGCGTCGGGCCGGTGCGCCTTGATGCTGAGACGCGGGCTTCGGGCCGACGCGCCTTGATGCTGAGACGCGGGCTTCGGGTCGACGCGCCTTGATGCTGAGACGCGGGCTTCGGGTCGACGCGCCTTGATGCTGAGACGCGGGCTTCGGGCCGACGCGTCTGAACGTTGTGACGCGGGTGTAGAGCCAACGCGTCTTAATGCTGAGACGCGAGCATCGATTTCTCGCGTCTAGAGCTTGAGACTCCGCTTCCTTAATGGCTGGTCTGTTAGTCATTTTTAGACAGCCTACAAAATAGTCCATCGATTTTCATCAGGCAGATAGGGTCATTAGCCTAAAAGAGGTTAGAAGTACTCCTTAACACCAGACTAAAGAAATGGGAGTGCTCCTGATGGCCGTTTTTCAGCAATATATGCGGCTGAACGCGAACTTCGCGTTTTGAGCGAGTAACACGACCTGTCGCGTTTGGTGCATGATGCACAACTCTCAGTTTCTTTTTGCTGACGGCGAGTTCGATATCTTCTTCGACAATTAGCAATTCTTGTGTCCCGTAGAAGTTGTTGTGAACCCTTGCAAACTGAGTATGCTGAGCGTCAAAGTGAGCAGTGAGACTTGCGTCTCGGTTATTCAGCGTAAAGCTTTTCCAACCGCGGAGGCGGTTAACTCGAGCTTGCTTAGCCTCAACAGAAAATTGGTGGCGAGAATGATCTCTGCCTTGGAATTGAATCCCATAGTGTTGGCCTTGAGCCGTAATACAAGACTTACGAGTCTCTTGAGAGACTTCACCGCAAGCCGTATTGGCTTCAAGGGAGGTTTGTGAACATCAAGAGAGATTGAACAGTGTGCCTTATTGGAAGACGTACGGCTAGCTTCCGAGGAAGCTTTTTCTTGAGAGACCTCAAGTGCGATTAGAGAGAGAGTCTCATTTCAGACACTGTGGTATTCTCGCATTAATTTGATGCTAACTGAACTCGAGAGAAATTGCTCAAACTTCTCTTAATCGAATTCGATGATTAGAGATTCGACGGTTGATCCGTTCAGCTTCAAATTAGCTTGCACCGCGGCCTTCTCATCGGTGGAAGACAAGCTCCCCAGCAGAGTCATCATCTTATGTTTGTCGGGAAATTGACTAGTAAAAATCTTTAATTAATGCAAAAGAAAATTACAATAGGATTAATACCCGATTCCAAAAGAAGAAAGAAAGTTGATTGATCTTCCTTTTGTTTAATTATTCGGTTCTTCTTGCGGCGATGAAAATTGAATCTTGTTCTCTGTTGACAAACCAAATTTAAAGCTTATATCTCTTTGCTCTCTATCAAAGTACTGAGTAAGATATGAACCTTCTACAGCACCCGAAATCTAAAGGAGATTGAAAGAAACTTATTTTCTTATTGTTTAGCTGAAGTTTATCAAGAGTCTTCTCTTCTCTTTTTCTTTTTTAGCTATTCACAGCAATTTATAGAAGATTTTGGGGTGTAATTGACCCCTTAAATCTCTCTATATGGAGATTCATCCCTCATTAAGTGGGAAAGTGGGTGTAATTGACCCACTTTACGGTTGTCTGTTATAGCAGAAATGTGGATCTCGTGTTTGACGCAGAGTTCGCGTTTGAAGTTGAAGCGCAAAGCTCGCGTTGAAGTTGAAACGCTACTCTTCCATTTAAAGAGGAAACGCGACCCTCGCATTTAAAGAGGAAACATGACCCTCGCATTTAGCAGAGAATGTAGGGTTGCGTCTGAAGTTAAAATGCAACATTTGTGTTCAATAAGGAACGTGGCCATCGCGTTTGGCAGAGAGCGCAAAGCTCATGTATGCGGCAATTTTTGACAGCTTACAAATTCCCCGCTAGCCGTCGATCAGCCACATGCTATGGAAAATAACGGTTTCTTCTCGCCACAAGAGGCAACAACCAACATCCAAGCTCCCCATCGCAGTATGAGGGCCACCTCCTTCGGATGCTCGCCGACATGAAAGAGCAGATGAAGAAACAAGCTCAGTCTGATCGCGATCGGGAGCAGGCGACTGTCGACTACGAGAATGTCATCCGGGAGCAGGAGGCATTGAGGCTAGGGATGTCAACTGCGTCGGCCTGGCAACCCGCACGGACACAGGCCTGATGGCCCGGGTCCGGCTCCCCCATGCGCCAGATCCTGGTTTGGGTAAAGTGGCTCACAACCCGGGCAGGGCTGTGCCAAGCCTGGAACGTGCCAGGGCTGGGAACGAGCTTTGGCACAGCCAGCCCGGGCCGGTCCACCCCCTCCACCTCCGCCGCCCACTCTGCCGCCCCCTCCCCCACCACTCCGCCACCTCCGCCAGCCACTCCGCCGCCCCCCAACGGCCCGCCCCCTCCACCCCCTCCGCCGCCCCCTCCACCTCTGCCACCCCGCCACTCCGCCGCCCGCCATTCCGCTCCCCTCTCCGCCTGCCCCAACGGCCCGCCCCCTCCACCTCTGCCCCCTTTATCACTCGCCACTCCGCCGACCACCCCCACCTCCGCCGCCCCTCCCCCGCCACTCCGCCGACCACCCCCACCTCCGCCGCCCCTCCCCCGCCACTCCGCCGCCCCCTCCAACACCTTCTACCCCTCCAATGCCTCTGAAAATAAAATGTCAAAAAAATTGTAAATGCTAGGGTTCGAACTGAGAACCTCAAGTGTTCGAGTGAGACAAGTTTGATGACCAACTACAACACTTAACACTTGTGTAAATAATAGAGAGAAAAACATATTTAGTGTGTGTAATAAAATTTTTTATTTTTTAACTATCCGAGCCGGGCCGGTCCAGCCCGATCGGGTTGCGAGCCGGACCCAAGTCCCCCAAAGGGGACCCGGGCCAGGGTCGGGCCGGCCAATGCTTGGCACACGGGGTGGGCGCGGCACGGCCCGCCCCCTTGGCCCGCCGTGCTCTGGCCGAGTCGGGCCCGTTTGACACCCCTAACTAAGGCAACTCAACAACCAACTCCAAGCTCAAATCGATGCACTTCAAAACAACCAGACATCGACGCAGTCAGAAATTGAGCCTGAAGTCGGTGGATCTCCTGACCCCCAAGCCCTCGAAGAACTGATCCAAAGACGGATAGCGGAAGCCTAGTTGCAAAGCCACACAACGCTCTCAGATGCCAAAATCTCTGACTTCCCCTATCCGAAAAAATCTTGTAGTGCGGGCTCCCGAGGAAGTTCTCGACTCCAACCTTTGACTACTACTCTGGAGTGAGCGACCCCGACCAGCACATTAGGCATTCGTGAGACAAGATAGTAATTTACTCCCGCAATGATCCGATCATGTGCCTAACCTTTCCGTCTAACTTGAAAGGTGTGCCTCAGATTGGTTTTACTCTTTACTACCCCCACTCTCTCCACAACTTCGAGGAGGTAATCGAAACGTTCTTTACTCAGTCCGCCTCTCGCTGGGAGGCCAAGAGGAACAACTATCACCTTCTTTCTATCAAGATGAGGCAGAGCGATAACCTCAAATCATACATCGGCTTCTTCCAAAGTCAACTCGCTAAGGTCCCCAACTGCGGTGAGGACATCTCTGCACTCGCATTCATCAGCCGGTTATAAGTCTCCCACCCCTTGTACAAATACCTCCTAAAGCACAATGTCATTCGGATGAGCGAGGCCTTGTCATGAGCTCAGCCCTATATCCAGCTGAAGGAGGCAATGAAGACTTCCTTTAACCATACTGTGAAGCATGACGACGACGAAAGAAAGTCGAAGTCTTCGCACAAAGCCTCCGCCCATGCCCAAGATCGGAACGGGGAGCAACCTGCCTTCAAGAGACAAGCGCTCCCGATCCTCTCTCTCCAAGCCCACTCCGAGCCTTCCGGACAGAACATCATTTCACTTTGTTAAGACTCTCCATCAACGAGATCTTTAACGCCATCAAGGACCAATTTTGGATCAGGCATCCGAAGCCAATCGAACATGATCCTACTCTCATCGGAGCAGAGGAGTACGCTCCTTCCACGACAGCAAGGGACACAAGACCGTTCATTGCATAAGCCTCCGATGGTACTTGAAAGAACTTATTCATCAAGGCTTCCTCAAAGAGTACATTCTTACTCCTAAAGAAGCATCCGCACCAACGTTCCATCTCCTCCCCGCCACAACATGCAATCACTCAGTACAAAGCGATTGAGTGAACCAATTCCTCCTCTAAGGATAGAGAAGTACTTCAACCAATAACGCTCCCTATATTTCCTTCAAAGCACATATATTTATTTTAAAATTAAATACATTTTTCCTTCTAACTATTTTCCTGCCATGCCGATGGAAGTGTTCCCTATCAGTCCCTGACGCTTGTAAGTCCCGAAGTGGGAGTGTCCCCCACTCAGAGTCGGCAACGCAGGCACCAGCCTACGGGCTCCATTTCGATTAGCTTACGACCAGTCAAAATCCTCCACTATAGGAGTGTCCCCCGCTAGGAGTCCCTGTCATACTGATGGGAGTGTCCCTATTAGTTCCTGACGCTTTCACGTCCTAAAGTAGGAATGTCCCACTCGGAGTCGACAACACAAGCACCAACCTACGGGCTCCGCCTCGATTAGCTTACAAGCAATCGAAATCCTCCATTGTGAGAGTGTCCCTGGCTCGAAGTCCCTGTCACGCTGATGGAGTGTCCCCCTAGTCCCTGACGCTTATACATCCCGAAATGGCAGTGTCCCCCACTCAGAGTCGGCAATGCAAGCACCAGCTTATGGGCTCCATCTCGATTAGCCCACAGGCAGTCGAGACCCTACGTTGTGAGAGTGTCCCCCGCTCAGAGGCCCAGATCGTTACTCCACTATGGGTCTTACCCCCGCTCGGAGTCTACGCATCTAATCTGTCGCTGGGTCGCACCCCCACTCAGGCCTCTTTCCAAATTGCAGGTAAGCATTTCAGAGAGCCTATAATTGCATGAAACATATGTTATATACATGAGGGTTTCCTTATTTAAATTATTTCGTCGACGTATTAGTTTCGTGTAATTAGAGGTTAGAGAAAGTAAACATACTGAAGAGGCACAGTAGCCCGGTATTATCCGAACACCACCTTTGCGAATGTTTGCATGTATTACCCATCCCGGAATGATATGGATTGTGTATATTTAGCCTATAACTGCACGAGATATATGGTATATACATGAGGATATTCTTTTTTAGATTATCCCCTCGGCGTACTAGTTTCGTGCGATTAGAAGCTAAGTGTACGTAGTCATTCAGCCCAATCTGTTTAATTTATGCCTTTTATTAGCTCTTATTATGTTGCATCTAAAATTTAATTTAAGTTGTTCTATTGCATGCTTGTGTGCACATCATCATTCCTCCCCTCATCCAACAGGTGTTTGTACCCCCTGGTAATTTTTTTCCACCAGGGGCAAAACACAAACGCCAGCCTACAGGCTCTCTTCGGGCGTTTGTACCCCCAATAGTTTCCCTCTACTAGGCGCGGCAGACAAACATCAGTCTGTGAGCTCTCTCCGTTATGGGTTCCACCCCCACTCAGAGCTCATACTCTACTGCAAGGATTCCCCCCAGAGTCCCAAGTTCACAGCTCCATTGATGGGTGAAACCCCCACTCAGAAGCATAGTGAATCCAACTCCGCTACTGGGATTTTCTCCATTCTGATGCCAAAAGTTTGCAGCTCCCGCTAATAGGACTACATCACTCAAGAACAACACCGCAGGCTTAACAAATCATTTCCATGACAGACCAACCCTCCGGAAATAGAGATCAGCACTCCGAAAAGGTGTGATCATATCAATTCCGAAAAAACCAACGATAAAGCAAGCCAGGTAAAATCTAAACAAACATTTTCATTCCAAAAATATTTATATATGTTTTACTCTAAAAAGTCTTTCCATTCCTAATACATTCCTTCAAATACATATTTGATCTAACAAAAGTAATACAAAACTCCATTACTGTTTTGTGTTTACATCTTTTTGAAAAGAAATGCAGATGATCACGATCCGATTACTCCATCCTGCCGCTACGTCTAGCCTCACCTCCGAACTTTGATAGCATGTTCTTCGAAGAACATCCGTCAGAAGGCACAGTCTCATTGCTCAGCCACTGCTCAGAAGACCCCATAAGAAACTCCGGGAGGTTCCTTCACAAAAGCGAGAGATCCTCCAGATGAAGGATCTCCTCTCCGTCTGGAACACGCCTCCAACGAAGCCATATCGGAACCGCTATCCTCAGTGCACTTCAATGAGCATGACAAAAGTCCCCAAAAAGCCCTCCAAAGTAATGACAACACCCCGAGCTCCAGACGGACTTCAGCAAGACACGTGAAGCAGAGATGTTTGACCAGAATAAAACCCCGAATACACGCAAGAAGGAGATGGTATCACATCTCCTCCAAGGTGTTCTGAGGGAAAGATCTGAGCCCCACCGTGAGATGCCACTCGCCAACACACCTAGCTGATGAACTCCCTCCCTCTTTCCTCCCTCTTTCTTTGTAAACGTCATCAGGAAAGACACTCCGTCCCCCAGATCGATCCTCACCCCCTAAAAAGACAAGCAACTCGAAGCCAGATCGTCCGATCCAGTGGGAACAGGAGCCCTCCTTACCACCCCTAATGGTCGTGCCTTGTCACGACACCTAACGCATCGTAACAGGTTCATCACGACAACTAATGCATCAGATCAACCAACTCCCGCATGGAGAAAGCTCGACCAGTTTCTTCACCTTCATCCTCTCTTTCTTTCCTCCACCTGATGAAGAAAAAAAGAAGGCATCGCAACCCAGCATAACAGAGAAGAGGAACTTTGAAGTAAGGTTTCTTCAGAGAAGACAGTAAAAGTGATTTCAATCCAAGAGTTTCACCTTATTTATGATGGAAGAGAAGCTGAACCGTTTCAATTCAAAATTCTAATATCCAGAAAGCTGGTCCACGTCCCGAGATTTTCGATCAACAAAATCAGCAGAAGATCAACCGTCGCCGCCAAAGTTCAAAACCCTACCTCTCGGTCATTATGATCCCTGAATTCGAAGAGACACAGGATCCGACCTCAGAGATATAGCCGACCAATGTGACAACTGGCAGCCAGTTATACCACCTGCAATCCTTGTTTTAAATATCGGCCGAGTCGGCTGAGATATCGTCCGATATCTCCTTTTTTGCCTGCTGCCGATACGATATGGGAAAATCGTTTTGCCATATCATTTGTAACAAAAAAACGACCGATATTTGAAAAATCGGCCGATAAATCGCCCGATATTGGCCGATATATCACCTGATATGAAATAACTTATTTATTGCATGATTACGTGCAAACGTACATTGTTTTTTACTGCTTTTGCAAGCATATTACATCATTTTTATTAGGTAGATGGTA
Organism: Agave tequilana; assembly: GCA_038442645.1. Classification (NCBI taxonomy): domain Eukaryota; kingdom Viridiplantae; phylum Streptophyta; class Magnoliopsida; order Asparagales; family Asparagaceae; genus Agave; species Agave tequilana. Next base: position 68,678 of record JAVJIF010030906.1, read on the forward strand.
TCTATGACTCTAAATATACTTTTAATTATCAATATTTCATTATATATAGTGTCTGATATGAACGCCTGATATACGCGCGTATCCCTGATATCTCCCCTGATATCCGATATGAAAACCCCCATCCGATACGATCCGATATTCAATATTTATAACCTTGCTTGCAATTAAATCCTGAAAATCCACATATATGATCCAGATCCTCATTTGCTAAGAATCAAGATGAATTTAAGACATCGAAAGGACTCCTATCAACTTCGCTCTTCCGACTTCCTTCCGCAAGCTCCAACAAGTGAAAAAAAACAAGGGGCATATGTAGTGTTCAAATGACCCTCATAAGGATAAAGGCACGTCCCTAATATCGAGAACTTTCCCCAAGAAGTCCACATTCCCCAGAGTCCAACTCAGATCCTCTGCCACATTCATTTTCCCGAAGGCAGCCACGGTCAGCCTACGCCACATCCAACTTTCTCGAAGTCATCCTTCTTCCCGAAGACCCTTCCATCCTAGAGCCGCCTTTCGCCACTCCAAGGTCTTTATCTTCCCAAGATCTTTTCCACTCCAAGAGCCTCCAAGTCCGCAACCTAGGCTCCAGCGACAGATCACCCCTAATCTCCGCCGTCAGTTACGCAGCCTCATTATCTTTTACGTTCATAATGTGTAACATCACTAGCAGTTATGGACAAAGGCGGATTTCCCTGCATGTAATCCCAGCAACCAGCAGCACTGATTGAAGTTGTTACAATGTGCAAATCGTGCAATTGCGAAGATCTCGCCCGCAATAACCTACCTCCATAAACAATAATTTCGTCAAATATAAAAGGACCTGAGCCTCTAACATAGAGAAGGACTTTTGAGGAAGGGCTCGACTTCAGATTCGAATCCTGATCGAAGAAGCTAAATCTCAATTTCAATCCACACACACATCTCCTACACACTGTAATTCATGTAACTTGAGAATTATAGTGAAGTTCCTCCTCTATCCGTGATTTTTCACAGTTAAGAGTTTTCACGTGAAATCCTCTGCCTTTTTGTGTTGTGTTTTATTTATGCGCATTTATTCTCCATTCTCATTCTCGCTTGTGGTGAGGATCGACCGTCCGATCACTTGTGGCGAAAAATCACTACCACACCGTAAGAGATTTGCAGTAACGCAACAGAAGCAACAACAAAACCTTCGTGTCTTCCGATATCATCTCTATTACTAATGATACTTATTTTGTATTACTCATATTCTTTTGAAGTTTAATTAAGTTGCTGACAGAATTAAAACACAAAGAACTGCTCATTATATGCCTCCAGATTGATTGACCACTCATTACATAACTAAAACATCGAACAATCTCCATCTTCTGTCTATTTCTCTATTTCTCATTAATGCAAAAGCAAGCAATGACTTTCTCCATTTTTTTTGAAATTTAATGCCACAACATTTTCTCATCGTGATGGCATAGAGAATTGAACTTTTCTCATCATCACAGCATAAACAATCACAAGATTCATCATCCTAAATCTTCCAACAAAAATGAATGAAAGAAGTCAAAAAAGAAAAAGGAACAAATTCAGAGACTTAGAAATCACAGCAAACAGAAGCATCAAGCTCGCAGTTTCACAAAGCATCTGGACATCTGATCGCTCCGCATAAATAAACGACCAAAAGATCACAATAAAAAGAGGAAAAAGAAACAAAATTTCTATTTTCTTCATAAACCGTATCAGTGATCATCAATTTGAACCCTGATATTATCACATTAGGGTTTAGCTTGTGCATATTTGATCGCAATATTTATTATCATCCAAAAAAATTAAAAAGAAAAAGAAAAATATAGGGCTAAAATGAGAGAGAGAAGAAGAATTTTTACCTCCGCCATGATTGCAGAACTTAATTAAAAAAAAAAAAAACTGTTGGATCCCCGATTGCTCGCTGATGCCTTCCTTCTTAAAAAATCGTCCTCTTTTCACAGAACCCGCAAAACTTCTCAATTTTACAAACACAACCTGGTGCCGTAAGCCATTCATACATAAACCCGAAATCTATGGAAAGGCCCGCTCAACATTTCCATAGCATAATAACAAGCGGAGTCAGACCTTAGATTCGTAAGAGCTCTGCCGTCTCACAGGTGGCCGATTCGAGTTCTCGTACACGCGTGACATTGAGTGCCTTCATGTGCCCCTTAACTAGTAAAAAAAGAGTACTATTTAGAAGTATATAAGATTTTATATTTTATGTATTAGTTAGATCATAAACATCCTGAGTTAGCTCAATTTTTTTATCCAAATAAAACACAAAATTATAGTGAGATTTTAGAGAAATTTTGGAGTGAGATTTTAGGGGAAATTAGGAGGGTTTTTTTTTTTTTTTTTTTTTTTTTTTTTTTTGGGGGTGGGGGGGGGGGGGGGTTAGGTGGGGACTTTTGAGTTAGGTCATGTAGAAATAATGAAGAACAGAGGAGAAGAGTATAATGAATAATTACTCTTATTTTATTCAAAAATTTAACTGGAGAGGTAAACTCTGATTTAGAAGATATAGGTGTAAACTTCTAATATAAAAGATTTGGGAGGTAAATTTCTAAATGTCAAAGATTTCAAGGGCATACACCTAAATAACCCTTTATTTAAGTATAAGATATTTTGCCACTTTGTAAATGTTGACGTCTATGGATGTGTAAAGTGTGTAAAAAGAAAATCTTTTTGGTATACACAATCAGACAATTAAATAAGTTGTGATAAAAAAATTTAAATGAACAATTAGAACGCAAACCTTTTATGATTACTTTATCTGGATGGTTAGGATTTAACATGGAAACATCATACATCATGACAACCCTCATGAGTTTGCATTATGCCTATTTTCATGAGGAAAGAAAAATCCGTCCTAATTGGGGAAGAAACTTACTCATGAGTCGACGTATCTTGGGGCTTCCTAAAAATTTAGTTTAAAAAATTCTCTTACGAATGAAAAAATTTGAACTCACAATCTTCTATGAGGAAAAAAAGTGTATCATCACTTAGGCAACACTCAGCAATTTGCATTATGATAATAGACATAGAGATTGAGGTCTTTAGTTTGATGTTAATTTAGCTTTAAGGTAGTGTCGCAAACTTCTTTATCATTCTTTTTCTTTTTGTTTCCTTTTCTTTTTCTTTTTTTCAACTTTGACCTTCCTTGAAATAGTTGAGTAACTTGAGTTGCATGCATTTAGTTACACGTACTTCTTAACTTTTAATTAAAAATGTAGGTTAGAATATTAAAAGTTCAAAAATTTGTATACTTTGGGTTCCATATTCGTTCTTTCCCATGTTTGATTTGAGAAAACAGGAGAGTGGGGTCCAGTGAAAACACTTCTCAAATCTGTTGCATCATCAACATTTTGAAAAGGAATTTCGAGCTAAAAGCTTGGAAATGGGCGGCTTCTCTCTCTCTCTCTCTCTCTCTCTCTCTCTCTCTCTCTCTCTCCACTACTTTATGTTCACATCGCGACTAAGAGGCTGTTTGGATTCAAAAAAGTGAGCGAAAGTAAGAAAGTATCATTTTTCACTTCCGTTGTCCATTTAAACACTGAAAAAAGAAAATGAAAAACTATTTTCGTTTTCTCTTTTCTCTTTTTACATGACCATTTTCTCACTTTTAAAGTGGTACAGTTAATTTTGTGGTGATGTAAATTTTATTTGTAATAAATTGTATCTCAAAATAGTTAATTTTATGGCCACGTAAATTTCACTTGCTTTCTAATTACAGTCTAATTTTTTCATAATTAATTTATATTTTAATATTATTTTACGGTCAACTTTGTGGTCAACTTTTTTACTTTCACTTTCACATTACTAACTAAACATCGTAAAACACAATATATTTTTCGACTTCTACTTTCCAACTACCAAGCAAACACCGAAAAAAAATACACAAATTCACATTTTTCAAAAAGAAATTTTTTTTCTACTTTTCACTTTCTCACTTCCGCCCACTTTCTTTAATTCAAACAGCCCCTAAAAAGAATATCATAAAACTAGCAAAAACTTTATCCGAGAGATGTTTACTCTGATTAGGAGTCAAATAATACTCTCACTAGTATTAATATAAATTAAAAATTCAATATGTGATTAGTACAAATAGATTTTAATATAAATTAAAAAATATTTGAAACTTAAAAGATATTGATGTCTAATTTACCTAGCATAGCTAACAATACTCACAGCTAATTTGTTATCTTAGAATAGATATGAATGAGATTATTGAATATTTTTTTTCTCAACATTATTTGCCATAGTTGCTGAAGGCTTATGCAACCACAAGAACAGACTATCTACCACTTAATCTGTGACATGAGTTCTTTCTTTCTCTCTTCCTTTCTTCTTTGCAAGAATCATTTTTTTATCGGTTACAATTTTTTCTGTTTTATTTTATTTTTCTTTTCTTTTGTCCTTTTATGGCATGCTTAAGGTACTCCTTCAATTAGAAGTTAATGTTGGATGTGTTTTGAGTTGGAGGAAAAACTTAGTTTCTCTCTTATTTGGTTTTAGTTTTAGTTCCATATTACATAACAGATGGGAGGTTGGGTAGTATATATATTAACTCCTCTCATGCCTATTGTTATGAGTGTTGGGCCATGGGCCACATCGCCACACGCGTGCGCACACGCTGAATCGAACCGGGCCGGGTTCGGGTGGCGCGCACCTACGACATGCGAACACAAATGCAGTGCGATTCAGGGGCTTGTTGAACCTGCTACATTTTTTTAGTTTTTTATCCTTTTATTTTTGCAACCACTCACGCATGATCACAGATTCTCCTAGGCTGTTACAAACTAAAAGATCTGCAGAAGGTTATAAATACCTATCTCTGCACGTATCTTTTACAAAAAAAATAGAAATCGATCTGCCCTCTTTCTCCCACAAATTTCTTACATATATTCTGCTGGAAAAAACTGTGTTCTTGCGATCGGGTTTTGGTACTTTCTCAAAACTGTTTTTCCACTTACGGGCAACGAATCTCCGTATGAGTAGAGGCCTGACTCTTCGTCCTGAGTTGGGTATTAGTGTATTATCGGTGGAGTTTTTACCGCTCGGAGAGGATGTCATTTTCAAGGCCCGAACGAGAGACCGACCATCTTTCTTCTAGGGCAGTGCATCTACACAACTACGTCACCCCAGGCCAGCCTTTTATTTTCTTTTAATTCTGTATTTTAGTTGCATGCTTAGATCAAGTAGTTTATTAGTTTTAAAAAGTTATATTATTGCATGTTTTAATCCAATTAAATATCCTACAGTTAAAATATATAATCTCTGAAGAATAAATGATTCAGATTAGAAATTAATTTGATTTTTCTACAATATTTATGCACATCTTAGAATTTTTTTTTAACATGATACTTAAGAATTGTTTTGCCTGTTTATTTTGCTCATGATATAAAACCTCCCGTAGCCGGTACATACATGATGCAAGCTAACTCATCTTTTCTATCCAAATAAAACACAGATCCATTGAAACCATATTTTGGAAAACTAGAGTACAAGAATGGCAAACTTCAATTTAGATACCTTTAACTACAACTTAAAATAGAACTATAGATTCGAATTCGGGTTTCATAACGGATCAAATCCGAAAGAACAACTATTAGTTTCTATACAAACTTGTTGATTGAACTACAATACAGATTGACACTCAGCATTGTGACAATCACCTCATGTAAAAGCTTCTCTTGTTTCGAGCAGATATAACCACCAGGTGGGCAAAAGAGACTACATTGTCATGTGTTCAACTCAGTAGCTAATATGCATGGCTGCTCTGCAATCCGAAGAGTCGAAGAACATCTCGTTTCTCGCTGCATGTTGCTCGATTCATGCACATTCTCGTATGGGTTTTGATCGGTCTGGTTATTTTTCCAATCCATCTCTGAAACATTTTGCTGCAAGATGTCATGTTCAGCTAGGCTTGAAATGGCGTCCGCAGAATCCTCAGCTAATGTAAACGTCGAAAATTTGTTTTCTTGGTTGCAGGTCAGAGAAGACGTTCCAGTGGCATCTTTTCCTCGCCTGCAGGTGCTAACTTCACTTGATTCACATGTCCGTGATCTGAAATCCTGTCAAAATATTGCGTATACAAGATTAGGTTTTCGCGGCTTAACAGTCTAGTAACAAAAACCAACTCACATGATAGCATGTCATTATAGTTAGTGACTACCAAGTTTCAATAACTGGATCATGAATGATAATAACTGGTAATTGTAATTATCATATATATTTTGTATCAATTTTATACCTCTTACACATTTAATACTGCATGGGAATATTTTTTTTATGTTTATGCAAAAATTAGGTCAAGAGCAATTTTGGAGAAAAAAACCTGAATTTGCAGAAAGGAATTCACTGATATAGAGACCCAAGGATGGAACCAGAGAGTTTCATAAACATTACACACCATATAGAAGATTTTCAAATTTGAGAGTCAAAAGTCAAAGTCAAACGGCGGATCCGCCGTTGACTCGGAGGATCCGCCGTTGACTGGTCAATTAGAATTCAACAGAGAACCAGAATCAGAATCAGATTTGCAACGTTTTAGTATTTTGATTATAACTTTCGCTACAGGAAGCTAATTCCGATGATTCAAGATGCTATGGAAAGAGGACGGAAAGGGCTACAACTTTTATGTTGACAACTTTTTCAGTTCGATCGCTTGATGAGTCATATTCAGCAATCAACGTCGACTGGCTGAAGTCCAATTCAGAATTAAATTCCAACACCGAGTTGAAGTTGGATTTGAAGTTCTCTTTATATCTCTTACTGGAATAGGCCTCTAGGGTATATAAATATAGCAACAATCTCTTATAAATAATAATTTTTTGAGAGTAGAATATACATCATCACAAAAACAAATTTGTATTAAGTTCTAGGTTTTACTTCTTAAATAAAATTTTGATTTTTTGAAGAATTCTTGTGCTCAACGTGAAAAAGAACAGCGAGGAGGGATCATCTAGGGTTTCGAAATTGGTGTTTTCTAATCTCTTTCACCTTCTATTTTATTATTTGATGAAGTTCATATTATTTACCGTGTTTTGCATCTCTTCTAATATGAACTAATTCTCCATATTTAGGGTATTGGTGTAGGTTAAATATTATGACGATATAATTTTGTTGTTTTGAGCTAGTTTATTACATCTGTTCTTCAAGTTATATATCTTTTGCATGTTAAGTTTTTATTCCAGATTATATTGTTAGTAATTAGTGGCCAACAATTATATGGATGACTAGATTTGAGACCAACAGGAAATAACCTAGTGTAGCATTATAGGAATAGAAATCACTTCTTACAGGCTGAGACCGAAAGGAGAAGCATATATTGTGCAATTTTAAAAAAGATTGTCGAGCATCATAAATCTTAATGCTGCTTTAACTAGTACCCTGTTCTAAAAATCGGATTAATCGACCGATTAATCAGCCAATTAATCCTACTCGGTGGCAGCCCGCTTAATATTACATTAATTGCTCTGATTATGTGCTCGGGCGACTAATCGGATCCAAAACGATTAATCCCCGATTAATCCGATTAATCCTTGATCATCATATCATGGTTTATAACTTGTGTGATATTTAGGTATTTTCAACAATTAACTATATATATTCATATGTAGTTGTGTATAAATATAATTAAATATATTAAAATATTCAAAAATGATTAATTTCTGATTAATCATAATTCAGTGTTGGACCGCACGAATAATGAAACAGATTTTTAGAACACTGAACTAGTAAATTCACTAAACCGACAGATTGTGGGTTCTACTTCAAAGTTAGATTTAATGATGCTCAACGGATATTATTAATTACAATTTTTTTTTTCAATTGTTAACATGAGTAGTAGGACTACACCAGCACAAGCACATTTTTATGTCTGATTATATTTATCGCAATCAATTGCTCTAACACTTATCTCATCCCAAAGCTAACTTTTTTATTTTCTTTCTTAGTTTACCTCTATATTTCATCTTAATTGCTTCTTCAAATAAAACTAGAAAAAAATCAGTTTGGTATTCAATAGACGCCAATCTCCGTGGATTCGACACTCTACATCATCACTTCATCACTTGTAAACGATTGGTGCACTTGCAGAATCGCACATAACCTAATATGATATGCTACTGCATAAAATAACGAAGACAAAATTAGTTGTGCATTATAAAAGCTATGATTTTGGTTTGGAATTATTGATTCAACATGAAGAAAAATCAAGCCACTTCAGTACATGTATTCAGGTTCATTAAGGATTCAAGAAATATCAACCAAGTATGAACCAACTCAATCATGAAATCACCTGAAGAGATTTCCATATAGCTTCCATTACCATGATTTCTTCGAAATCTATGTCAACTTCTTCATGCCTACATAAAACAACCTTCAATAATTAATACTTCCTCGAAAGTAAAGTATAACTTTGTTTGAGGAAAACATCTCCTAAGCTTATAGGATTTTCAGAACATTGCACCCCTGTAGACAGGGACATCTACTTAGATCCATCATAGCCCATTATTTGTAGTGGCAAACTGCAATGTTTTTCCCCCCTTAAAACACTTTTTTTCCTTTTGATCAGACAAAAGTATATGACAACAAAAAAACCGATATAAGCATGCCTCGTTCTTTTGTTTATTTAATATAAAACTGAGTCAAAACTATCAGAAAACTGAAAGACTGTTTATGGTGATATTTGATATCAATCAAGGTCCAATTCTGATTGCACCAAGATTATCGGTGACGGATACTCAAATCACTGATGAAAAACTAGTTTCTGTCTATATGCTGATGATAGTAAAACCAAGCAACACTAAACATAAAATACAAGCGACTGATGCAGGTAAGGCATTGGTGGCATTCTCTTGAAAATAAAGGATACACCGCTGTTGCCCCGACCAGCAACTGAAGTAACAATATTAGGGAAAAAAAAACACTTATAACAATTATCAACAGTAAGATGAAAACCATCAAATTCTTGACAATGAAAATTTGACATCTGAACAAAATGACCATCTTTATTAGTTTATCTGATAAACACATATAGTTCATGAATCTTGCAAAGAGTGTCATTTATCCCTACTACAAGGTGTATCTAATACTGAATTAAAGATAAAAAAGATGCTGGGAAAATTTTGCACAAGGAAAACAATAGTAAAAAGATTTATTACAGATGTTGGCCCTTTCTTTGGGCTTTTAGATATCACAACTTACATCAGAAAAGTCAATTTGGATCAAGGCAACGTTGCAATGATGTATCCAGAGGTTATTTTTAGTCGGTTACATTGGAGTGTTGTGAATGTGTGAACATTATCCTAAGGTTTAGTATGTTACCGATAATATAACTCTTCAGCAAATTGGAGCAATTGAACCTATTGGAGTAGGGCTAATAATCACAGTGTTCAGTAACCAACTTTAATCCACTCACTCATAGCATCCTGAACTGATTATGTGCAAGAAAAATAAAAGAGCTTCATTGAACAAAATACTGAATGCATCCACAATGATGTACTATGAAAATTGCCAAGATACAACTAGTCTCCACAAAAACATTTTGCAAATGTCAAATAATGGAATTCATTGAAAATATATCAAAAGAAGAAACAATGAATACAAAAAATTTAGATAAAATTCCAAGAAACCTTGTGTGGCGGAAGTTTGGATCCAAGTCTACATTCTCTTGCAGTCCAGAGCTCCCTGCTTGAGCTATTTCACTTTCTTCACCTTGCTCTACAATAAAACAGATGAAGCTTACTAATTAAGTGATAGATGGATGATAATTCAACAGAAAATCAAAAGTCCTCAAAAATTGAGGCAAAAGAATAGTCACCACTAGATGGCCCTCAACAGCGGGGGAGGATGTAGGAGTTGCAAAAGGGTCTGAGGTTGGTTAACAGGCATGAGCCTTTCCTCAATTTGTGATTCAGTTTGCATTCTTATTTTTGCCTCAATGACCATCTGCTCCTCCTTTAACATCAAAAGAGGAAAAAAAAAGAGGAAAAAATAATAAATCATGAGGTTAAAAGAATAAAAGATAACCAGTATGAGGAAGAAGACAAATGAAGTTAAAAAAGAAAACATACTGCCTGTTCCAAGCCCTTCTCCTCTTCAGTTCTAGCACCACGGTACTCAACTGCGTAGCAAGAAGTTTTGCAGAAGGGGCACCTTTAACAGATAAGTACTTCAAACATATCGATGTTTATTGCAGTGTAAAGCCAACATATATAAAATCTAAAGTCAAAGTACCATATGTTCAGACACTGCATGACATGTGGCAAAAACACAGCACTTCAAATCTTGTCGAAGAATCAGGATGGCAGTCAAGATTAAACTTTACAAAAACAAGAGGGAAAAAAAGAGAGAAGACATAACTTGTGGAATATCATATATGAACCATCTAGCCAGCGATAGCATCAGGATCTGTGATTTTTCTTAAGCTTGTCATTATTTCTGCATGAGAGAAATGCTTTGACTTGAGAAGAATTGGTGAACTATGGAGAAAAACTCCTAGTCAAGATGTTGAAGTTAAACCAAAATGACCTTTATATTGAAAACATGTTCTTCCCATTTCATGACCATCAAACAAGCTTATACATGTGGCTGTTATTTCCTAGAAAAAAATGAGTTTCTTAAAGATTAATAAGATGAGTTAAAATTTTAAACAGGATGCACTGCTGCCTCAATTTCATCATAAGAAATGAGAAATTTGTATCACAAATTAAATATTAGAGAGGCAGCAAAATTAACTATTCAATGAGAAGGGATAATAAAGTGTATCGAAGCCTTTTACTTCTCTGATGGTTGATTGGGCATGTGGAATGCAACTGAATGAAGTGATAGATTCATGATTACGTTGCCTTCAAGTTTTCTTTTTAAACAAAATAAGCGGAATTCTTAACACCACCAAACTCTTTCTATTTAACCACAAAAAAAGGTATTGATGCAAAGCATGTCACTCATCACAGTTATTCACAAACAGGTCCATCCGGAAATAACATTCACAGTAGAAAAGCGTGCTGGTCATAGCAATACAGAAAACAACACATGAAGAATTTCCCTGGAAAAAAAATCAGTAAGCAATGGATCAAACTTTAGGTGTTTAATTACTTGCACTTTTATTTGGTAGTCCAAAAAGCAGCATCTGATGAGGGTTGAGAGTAGAAAGAAAGATAAAAAGATGTCACCATTTACTACTGAAAATGGAAATATCTTGTTGCACAATTTCATTCATGATGCAATGTTGGATCCATAGTCTTTTAAATCCCAAACAACAGCAAGACACAGAGATTACTAAAAGGATACTGAGCAGGTCGACTGGCATGTGAGGGCTTCATCTGTAAGAAACATTCTACAAATTAAACAAAAGAAAAAGAAAAAAGCTTTCAGTTTTCTGTTTAAAGTAAGAACATAGTGATAACCAAGACAATTATATATAAACAGAATGAATTAAATGAATGAAAATTTTGCATGCGCTGCCCTTGCCCTCTATTTTGCCTTAATTCAACATAGAACCCTCCATAGTGCATATTGTTAATAAATGAAGGCCAGTGAAAGAAATATTACCTTGAACAAAGTAAATAAAGAAGTTATCCCAGTATATGTGAAATACTCAACTTTTTAGAATTTTTCCTCTATGAAATTTTATGTGAAAAACATAAAATAAACCTTTCACAGTTTTTCTTCGAGGTCAGACTTTATAAATAACCAGGAACAATCCCGCTGTTTATTATGACAGCGACGGAATTAGCAAAGGCACCCACTTGCCATTTGCATTATATCCCGAATGCTGACAGCTCGATTCATAAACATACATAAAAGAGAGTGCAGTCCACGCATAAGGTATTGGTGATATTATCATTGAATTTAGTAGAAGTCATCAAAAGCCAGAGGCAGGCGAAAACTGTCAATCAAATGAATACTTACCCGTGCAGATCCCTTTTGCGCAACATCTTGACCGGTTCAGGCTTGGATAATACTAACAATTAAGAAAAGGAATAAAGTCAGAGATAACACAAAAGGAAATTGAAGAAAATTGGTATAAACAAATTTGCGTTAATTTTGCTAGGGAGACGAAGGAGATGTTAGGCTTATTATGTTTTTAAAGTCTAATTTAATTTGGACCTAATCAAGTCAATTGAATATTTACACCCGCCCACTTTAACCTATGTTTGACCCAATAAAGAATTGATCAAGCCTAAATGGTTTGGGATTAGACACGTTTTCAATTACACTTAGCCATAAGTGTATTTAAATTAAAATGTGGGACTCATCTACACGTGTTGAACTCGTGTTATCAATCAAGAGCCTAGGTCTATGATGAGTTGAACTAGAATTCCTTGATACTATATATATCATGGGTAGGGTTCCCTCTCCAACATAATGACACAATCTCTCTTTTGGAGGCCTCTCATCTTCTCTAAGGATAAAAAAGAGAACTTGGTGGCTGGAGAGAAGAATCCTCTCCCTCAACTCCGACGTCCTTGAGATTGTGCAGCCTTCGACATCCTTTTCATGATGAAACCAGGTATGCCTAAAACCCTCATTCTTTTTTATCATGATAAGAGGCTATGTATGTATGAGATCTTGTATGTAATAAAATTAGATCTTACAATTGGTATCAGAGCCTCCTCTTTATCGGATCATCGAGATATAAAGTGAAATTTTTTAATCTTGATCTATAAAAATATCTCCTTTGATTCAATAAATATTCTGTGTCTCATATGTTGAATCAAAAGTTTAAAAGGAGTGTTTTTTATTTAATTTTACATGTATACATAAGTATATTAATTTACTATTTGAATTTTTTGAGGAAAAAAAGAAAGAGAAAGGTTCAGTGTGGCAGGACGCATGCTTGCATGCAGCCTGTATATATTTTTAAAAAAAACATATATAGTGCATGCAGGCTTGCTTCATGCACATGCAGGCGCAAGCCTTGTGCACGCAGGGCAAGCCTGCATGCATATGCAGGTGATTTTTTCCCCCTCTGTAAGAGTTGCGGGGCAGCAGGTTGACCCTGCTACCGGTGCGAGCTGCCGGCCACCATGGGCCAGCGGCGGCTCGACGACAAATTTTTATTTGGGTTAGAGTTTCTTTAATTTGGGATTGTGAGACTGATTAGGATTAGAATTTTTAAATATAGATATGAAATTTAAATCTAATAAGGAAACTCATTTAATCTATTTTTTAATTGATCTCACATTAAAGTTTATTGGGTTTTATCCAGTTTATTTAAACCCGGCCTAATAAGAGGAAACTCATAACTTAACCATTGTGGGTCGGGTCTGATCTAGACCCGATAAACACTGCAGACCCATTTTGCAAATAAAAACTTCAATTAGTCGTTATGGGCTCATCTGATCTCTATTTTGGACATGTAAAGAGTCATTTCGAAACTCTTGACGAGCACTATAGTATTACTGGTACTAGATATGACAAAACAATAATTAGTTGACATAAAGAAGGCATTGAAGTGTTTATTTATAATGTTTACATGTATCATTACATGCTTCCGCCTCATCAATATTATATGACTTATATTGTTCTAGAATGATTAATATTGATGTTTATTACAGTCCATAACACACAAATAAAGATATATATATATATATATATATATATATATATATATATATATATATATATATATATGTTCAAATTAAAGAATTTATAAAAGAGCTTATTTAATTGTATATATAGTTCATGCGGACAATAACCGGCCCAAAGAAAGACTATTGTTTGGCCGAATTATGTACGGCATCGGATACTTGATGTGGGTAATGCAAGTGGGAGAACCTTTGTGTGTGGTAATCAGCCCAAAGGAAGGTTATCACACTATAAACCCATATTGCATCACTCATCAACTAGTCCAATGTCGGAACAAGAATCCAGCTGCGTAAATTTGTGTGGCTCATGCGTGTGGCAATCGGCCCAAAGGAAGGTTGTTATATGGCCGGGTCATTACATATAATATATGGTCGATACAGATAACTTAAACTTTAGGACCAATCCTATAAAGGGACAGTCGACCCAAAGGAAGACTGTTCTCCTACATATGACCTAGACTTTAGGGTATCTATATTGAGCAAGTACAGTGTTGACATAAAGAGACAACTTGTTCTGAAAGTTGGCCAGCAGCTCTATCGGTTAAACTAGTTGCATTTTCTAAAATTCAATTCTTTTGTGGCTATTACAGTAGAATTTTGTTAAATGCAATATTTATGTTAAATTGATGAGAAAATTGTACATTTATGAAGTCTAAATTGAATGGTACAAACTTTAAGAAGTGGTAAGATCACGTAAAAATTATTCTTGGATTCATGAACCTAAACTACACCTTAAAGACTGATGAACCTCTACTATTACTAATAAAAATTCAGTAAAGAAAAAATCAATTATAATAAGTGGGAGAGGTCTTACAGGATGTATCTAATGGTCATAAAGCACACTATTCTTATAATTATTAGGGGTTTTATGCCTGATAAAGTCAGTGCTAAGAGTTTTCCAACTGAAGTAGCTGACCGGTTTATTAAATCGGATAAAGTTAAGGCTAGCACGCATCTTAGCAAGCTGATAAATATACGCTACAACGGCAAAGAAAGTATAAGGGAGTATATTATAAGAATGTCTAATCTTGTTTCTAAATTAAAGGACTAAAATTGAAACTCTCTGAAGAGATTCTAGTACACTTCATTCTAATCTCTTTTCTTATAAGGCATAACCCTTTTCAAGATTATTTATAATGCTCAAAGGGAAAAGTGGAGTTTCATTGAGCTCATCAATCACTGTGTCCGGAAAGGAAAGAGATTGGAACAGGAAAAGACTGAAAGTGCTCACTTAACATCCAGGTTAAACTTCTAATAAGAAAAGTGAAACTAAAGGGAGGAATATAAACACCACTACAGCAGCTGATCGTAGGTGACAAAAGTGCAGGAAAAGTAGCTTAAGGTCATTGCATGCTTCTTCTACAAGAAAGTAAGCCACCTCAAGTAAGAATGCATAAAGTATCAGAAATGGCTATTTAGTGGGCATATCTCATATTTATGTTTGTTCTGAGATTAATTGAACTTTCGTGCCACTTCATAAATGGTGGATAGATAATTCACATAAGCAATTCAATGAGAAACTTTCAAACTCAAAGGAGGCACAGCCCAGTTGAGCGATATGTATACATGGGTGATGGAAATAAAGTTGCAATTAAAGCTGTTGGAGTTTGTAGGCCTAAATTAGATTCTGATTTTTATTTTAAATTTGGACGAGACTTTATATGTACCGTCCTTTTAGACGGAATCATATTCTATTTCACTTCTTAGACAGATCTAGTTTTACTGTCACTCTTGATAAAGAAATGCCTAGTCTACTTTTCAAATCTAAAGTTGTTGGTATTAGAATTCTGATTGATGGCTATATAAATTGAAACTTCATACTTTATATACTGAATTTCTATATGTGAATAGCCTAGGCACTAAGCGAACGTTAATTAAAGAAATATTAGAAAGTTTGGTACTAAACGGAGTTCAAAATGTCTTAGATTTGGTGTATATAGACATTTGTGGTCCATTCTCTATAGCTTCTTGAAATGGTCATGAATATTTCATCACTTTTACAGACAATTATTCCCATTATGGGTACCTATACTTGTTCTATGAGAAATTTCAAACATTGGACATGTTTAAAATGTATAAAGCTAAAGTTGAAAATCAACTAAATAGAAGGATTAAAATCGTTAGATCTGATTGTTGTGGTGAGTACTACGACAAATACGATGGATCAGGTAGATGTTCAGAATTATTTGTCAATTTCTGAAAGAGTGTGGTATTACAACCCAGTAAACCATGCCAGGGACACCTCGTCAAAATAATGTTGCTGAGACATGAAATCACATATTAAAGAACATGGTTGGAAATATGATAGCTCACAATACTCTACCAAAGTCATTATGGAGCGAAGCCTTAAAGACGGTTGTCACTTCCTTAGTAGAGTACCTAGTAAAACAGTAACTAAAACTCCCATATGAATTATGGATTGGGAAATCTCCAAGTATTGGCATCTACATGTTTGCGGTTGTCCAGCGGAAGCTCGGCTATATATACGATATGAGAAAAATCTAGACTTAAGGACAATTAGTTGTTTATTCATAGGGCATTCTGAGAGGTATATATGCTTTAGATTTTATTGTCCCTCAACTAAGAACATAAAGACTGATAATATTGAATTTTTTGAGGATATTCAAAACAGTAGGAGTCAACTACACAAGGATTTCACATTTGAGGAAGAACAAATTGTTATACTCATGACAACTGTTCTAAATGATGAAATAGTTGTTCTACCCCAACATGAAAATACAGTTGTACTCTTACAAGGTACAGATATAGTTCATCCTGAAGTAGATCCTGCTGATTAAGTGAACCTGAAAATCCTCAACCACAAGTGTCTAGAAGATTAACTAAGGAGTGGAGATCAACCATTACAAATGGCTATATAGTTTATCTCCAAGAGCATGACTTTAACATAAGGTTAGAGGATGACCCCACATCCTTGAATGAGGCCAAACTCAGTATTCACTCCACTAAATGGTCAAATGTCATGAATGATGAGTTAAAATCCATGAAGGGCAATGATGTTTGGGATTTAGTAGAGCGAAAGAAACTGATTGATTATAAATGAGTATTCAAAACCAAACGGGATTCGAAAGACAATGTCGAAAGGTATAAGGCACATCTTATCATAAAGGGATTTACTCAAAAGAGGGCATTGACTATAAGGAGACTTTCTCTCCAGATTTCATGAAGAATTTTTTTAAAACTATCATGGCACTAGTGGCTCATTTCGATATGGAGTTACACCAAATAGATGTTAAGATTGCCTTCCTTAATGGTAGCATTGAGGAAGAAATCTGTATGGTGCAACCAGAAAGTTTTAAAGTGAAAATTTCGTAATATTTGGTTTGCAAATAAAGAAATCCATTTATGGTGTAAACCAAGCATCCCGTCAATAGTATTTGAAATTTGATCAAGTAATATCCGATTTTGGTTTTAAGGAGATTGTAAATGATCAATGCATTTATCATAAATTTAAAGAGAGTAGACTTATATTTCCTATATGTGGATGACATTCTCCTAACAAGTAACGATATGATTCTTTACTTGAGACCAAGAGTTTTCTCTTAAAGAACTTTGAGATGAAAGATCGTGGATGAGCTTCTTTTGTGACAGACATCCAGATTCAACGTGACAGGACACATGGGATATTAGGTTTATCACAAAAAGCCTATATCGATAAGGTGTTATATAGATGTGGCATGAAGAATATCTCTAGGGGAGATAAGTTGAATATACTCCAATGTCCCAAGAACGACCTACAGAAAGAGCAAATGAAAGACGAATCATATGCATCGGCGGTTTGAAGTCTGATGTATGCTCAAGTTTGTACTCATCTAGACATAGCATATACTATTAAGAAACTAGACAAATACTTGATTAATTTTGAGATTGATCACTGGAAGACTGTCAAGAAGGTAACGTGATATCTATAGAAGATTACATAAAATCTGATCAGTTGCAGCTGATCGGATACACAGATTCAGATTATGCAGGATGTATTGACGATAAGTCCACTTCAAGTTAATTTTTTCTGATTGTAGAAAGATGATGGATTTAGTCGAGAGATCATTACAGCACACTGTGACAATAAGAGCTATAAAACTCTACTACAATAGTGACAAAAGTTCAGCAAAGTCGAAGCATATCGACATCAAGTTTCTTGTCATCAGTGATAAAGCTTGGAATCACATTGTGTCTGTTGATAGTGTTAGTACTATTCTTAATATTATAGATCCACTCATTAAAGGACTTTCATCTAAAGTATTCTTAGAGCATATTGCTCATATATGGTTAGTCATGATGTTATACTGGTTTAGTTGGAGTGGATAATTTCATGTAACAAACATTATTTCTAAGTGCACTTTATGTATATTTGTTGATTCTAATAAATAAAGTTATAACTGCTTTTCCTAAAGTCTACTTTTGCGCATTTGAGTTTATTGAATTAGCTGTTAGACTAGTTGGAGTCATAAAATTAGACTAATTGGAGTCATAAGGTTATAATCGTTGGAGTCATAAAGTGAAAACTAGTTGGAATTGTACCTTATTTGATCAGAGGACATTTCCATGCCACATGTCTACATTTGATATATGTCGTTAAGAGTTCTGAAACTTGTGATGTGGAAGACCTTACCTCGATTATACAGAAGGTAACGACCGTCATGTTCGGTGGCAGGGCACTTAATGGACCAGATTATTTTGAAACGTGATTTGTTGGCGGTTAAAGTTTTAACGTCATAAAGTTATGCATAGTATCTATTCAGTACGGCCTGTATGACCCAAGTGGGAGATTGTTAGACTTATTATGTTTTTAAAGTCTAATTTAATTTGGGCATAATCAAGTCAATTGGATATTTGCACCCGCCCACTTTAACCTATGTTGTTTGACCCAATAAAGAATTAATCAAGCCTAAATAGTTTGGGTCTAGACACGTTTTCAATTACACTTAGCCATGAGTGTATTTAAATTAAAATGTGAGACTCATCTACACGCGTGGAACTCGTGTTATCAATCAAAAGCCTAGGTCTATAATGAGTTGAACTAGGATTCCTTGATGCTATATATATCATAGGTAGGGTTTCCTCTCCAACACAATGACACAATCTCTTTTGGAGGCTTCTCATCTTCTCTAAGGATAAAGAAGAGAACTTGGTGGCTCGAGAGAAGAATTCTCTCCCTCAACTTCGGCGTCCTTGAGATCGCGCAGCCTTCAACATCATTTTCATGATGAAATCAGGTACGCCTAAAACCCTTCTTCCTTTTGATCATGATAAAGAGACTATGCATGTATGAGATCTTATATGCAATAAAATTAGATCTTACAGGAGAATGATGTATTGATTGGCTCAGATTGAGTGGGTCCATTCGAATCAAATCGAATAGTAGTACGAACAATGAAATAAGTTGGAAAAAGATAAAGGAATTTGACACAAGTTAAAGCAAAGAAATGATCTCCTCCGGTAGATAGCAAAGAAGAAAAATATTCAATCAAATTACGAGAAAAATTCAGAAGGTTTAGTAAAAATAATTAAATAAACTACATATAATTAAAAATATGCAATATGAGAAGGGAGGAAAAATTCGGAAAGTTTAGTAAAAATATTAAATAAACTACATATAATTAAAATACAGAAAATAATATTCAAATTGCTGTACGGAACTAAAAGCAAACACCAGAAATTAAAAAAAATGGCAGTTAATCAACAACGAATAGAAATATCAATCAATAATCCACATATACATGGATAAAGTTTGCATTATTTATCAAAATTCTCCTCCAAATATTCATGTATAGCTCTTGAAATTCCTCTCTAAAACATATAATTCTTCTAAATATAACAAATGATAGCTTTGCTCAAACACCATTCACCTAGTAAACAAATTGAACGATATTTTGTTGTCAGTAATTCGTAATTGAGCTGATTCAGCAAGATTTAAAATTCAAATTCACACATATATGAAAAGTTTGTCAAAAGAGCAAAAATGAAATACTAAAACATTTTACAACACAAACATTAAATTAGAGAAATGCAAATATGTGAAATTAAATTCCAAGTCACAAGTTAATTGTGAATTGTCAAAAATGTAGAGTAACAATTAAAGAAAACACAGAAGCAATTGAAGAAAACATTAGGGCAAAAAAAAGTTGTGAGCAATTACGAGGAAGCAGATGGGGCACTCTTCGAGGTCGCCGCCGCCGGCGAGGTGAGGATCGTCAACGGCATCGAAGCAAGGAGCAAGCTTTTGGGCGAGGATGAGCTTCCTGAGCTTCTTGTAGTCCACGTCGGACGGCTGCCGGAGGATTCTCTGCGGCCGGGTGAACCGCTCCGCCACCGCCCGCCGGCCACTCACGCACATCTTGTTGCCCATCACCGCTCTCCTCTCTCTCCCCCGCTATCATCAAGGGTTAAGGTTTCATCGAGAGAGAGGAGAGGAGAAGAATGGAGAGAGAAAGAAAAGCGATCTCTTTTTATTTGCTGGGAAAAAGAAATAATAAAGTCAGTGGAAAATAGAGGGAATTTTCAGAAGCTGAGATCGCAAGCAAAGAGAGATACCAATAGCGGTCACGAGAACCGAAAGGATGAGAGAGAGAGAGAGACAGAGACAGAGAGACTGTGTGCGGTAGTAAATGACCGGGGCACGCATGAATTACCGTTGTACCATTTACACGGAACACGTGAACCATGATATTTCACACACTGTTTCTTTTATTTTTGACATTGATTTCTTGCACAGGCAACCAACAATCAGATATACTTGTCTCATTTCGGAAAAACTCGAACCGTATTGTTTCGTCAAAATACAATTTTACAATATTTATAATTAATTTTATATTATTTTAAGTAATAAAAATTAAAAATCATATTTTGAATATATTTTTCTCATTCATCAAGTAGACGCAAAATAAATGTTCAAAAATAACATATTACATCTACATCTTTTGGTACAAATTCTTGATCCGATCATTTTGTTATGATCAAACACTAAAAAAATCACATTTCAAATATTCTACATCGTTAAACTAATCAATTCATTATTTCAGCTATTTATTTTGCGTCTACTTGATGGATAGGCAAAAAATATTCAAAAAACATGATTTTTTATTTTTAGTTATTTGAAATAATGTTGATCAATTTCTACATAATAAATTTAACATTTAGATATCCTCGAATTCTTTCAGAACGGCGCAAATGTATCTCATCAAGAATTTCATTTCTTGTGTATTAGGATTTACATTAAATTAAAACATTCAATAGTGCAACTTGAAAGTCAATAACAAGAATAATAACAAAACATACTATGACACATCTAAACACTATTCTTCTCTTTTCGGTTATTATTAATGCATCAGGTTAACCCAAGCTTAACTTATGATCCAGCTGAATCCTTAACGTGATGAATTGTAGGGATGGTTTGAACATGGGTTGAAAAAATGCTGTCCCGATCGCACATTGTTTGATTGATAAATATATTATACATATGTAATTTTATATGTATGGCATATATTATATTTATTGTATTATAGTATATTCACATTATATATAGCTACTGTTCTGAATATTTTGCCGGACAAAAATATTTTTCTTAGGCTCAAATTATTCAGTGTGGACGTAATACGATAGGAGATTTTTAATTTCTTAAATACACAACCTGAAAATACTTTGTTGTTCTCATTATCCACTTCACAAACGAAACTTACATATGCACCGGTTTCATCTTGTGGGAACAACCTTTGTAATCATCATTGTTTCCAACTGAGCACTAATGATCACTTTATCTGCCTCTCACCTTAGAGAATAGTGATCAATATGATATGCTCCGCTTTGGTCAAAGCACTATGACCCTCGAGAGACAAAACCTAATTGCACAATTACATGTGACAATATGTCTTGAGGTAACACCCCTTCCAAAGTATGAAGCCGTAAGTCATGCATGTACTAGTCGTGTCATTCTACGCTTGCATTATTGCATCTTGCAAATTTAAGTTGCAAACTCTCTTTTACATCACTATTGCCACCAGCCAATACCTGCTTTTGACGCCTTCCCGGCTACTAGTCCTACTGCCAGTCTTGAGGCCAGTCTTGGGCTAACCACCATCAAATTTGCCATGGTCATAAAACGTTACACAAACATTGTCGCCACCATGATCTTCTATCAATCATTGTCTATGATTTGCCTATCCATCCGGTGTACTCCTTGAGATTAATACATAATTATCATGGTCTTATCGGGCTTCTCGCCAACACACCGCCATGGTCTTCCTTCTATCAACATCACTTATAGACCGCCATTGTATTGATATTTGCCAGATTTATCACCTTATTGTTGATGATATCAGACCTGATAGATCCACCAATACCGCAATGATCTCACCTTGTCACGACTAGCCCGTCGCAACTCTTAATTGTCGTCGTCCATCGTAGCACCAGAATCGTACATCTACGAGCCTCTGCCATCTTTTTGGTCCTCAACAAAATCTAAGCTTGAACCTCACCAACTACCACCATCACTCAGCCTTATGCGCGCGTCGCTCACTATCAGATTTGATCATCAACGAGTCTTTGACAACTCTACCTTGATTGATGTATCTAGCAGTCATCAATATGTCCCCTGTGATAGATCCAAACCTTTTCTTTTGCTTCTTCTTGTTCACCTTGATGCCTTCTCGATCATCACCATTGACTCGGCAACGCTTCCCCCATCTTGAGCACTCAAACGCGGATCCATTACCATAGCTCTGATACAACTTGTTAGGGATTGAGAACTCCACCGACGATCTTAACACACCTAGAGATTGATAAGCTTGAGCATACACGATAAAAATCATAAATAAGAGAAGAAGAATATCAGATTTATGTGGTTTGATTATCCAACTTCGGCCTACATCCATGGAGCATAGATATGAAATTCACAATGAGAAAGAAGAACAAATATAAGAGTACAAGAGAACTAAGTTTTTCTTTTACAACCTCACCCTCACTCTCTCATCTCATTTTTTCACATCTTTCCAAAGTCACCTCTCATCGAACCAATGAGAGATTATATAGTGCTACAAAAAAATCCTAACACTATTCAACACTTAATAATAGCCCACACCACTAGGTGACTTCGGCTCAAAGGACCATTGGGCACAATGTCAACATGAATGCTAAACCGGATACGAGACACACCTCTAACAACTAGATGGGTTACAGTAAAGGAATATTACATCAGCAACCCTCCAACATGCGTCCTTCTCCGCACTCAATACATAACATCCTAAGATACCACCGATAATCGAATCTACTCCTAGTTGAACAACTTCATAGGTGTTACTTGGGGATGAAATCCAACGAATAAGTTGTATAATTTGTGACTTCATTTAAGATCACAGATTTCATCGGGGATCTTGCCTTTGAAGCCCATTGGGTCGTAGGCATCTTGATAATCTTGAATCGGTGTGATCTCTCCACTGATAGGATTGTAGACGACGATGCTTCTATTGCGAATGCCATGAAGACAGACCAACCCATTGGAAGAATCGTCATTGCCTGGTAGCACTTGCACACGAGCATACTTCGTCATTCACCGATATTGTACAAGCAAAGTTCTCTTGAAGTAGAGGCATGAGAGGGAGGAGGACAAAGGACAGAAAGCATAAAGGATCACTCATAGTTTGTCACCGACACTCATTGTATTTGTTGATAAAGTGTCGATTATTGACGCATGAACGCCATTGTTTGGATTAATGTAGTTCTCCGTTCAAGGGATATGTACCCAGATACGTGTCCCAAATTTTTTGACCGTATTAATTCTATTTTCTTTCATTATTTGTTTTTAAGTTATAATTTCTCTTGTTTTTGGTATCGGATCTGGATTCTCAGATCTAGAATAAGTCCTGATCCGGACCAAGAACCCGATCCCAGCATGTAGCCCAATTTGACCTTTCTAATAGTCCGATTTGATTGATTTCAGTTTCAGACACTGTTTTCTAATATTTTAGATTTTTCATGATTTTCTGAAAATTTTCAGAAATTTTCTGCAAAATCTCGAAAACCGGTGTCGGTCGGCATCGCTGACTGATTCCCAGATTTTTAGTTTTCAAATTGAATTAAATTTTAAAAACATCTTTCACATTACTGCTTAAAATTTTATTTCTATCTAAATATATTTTTTGAGATTTTTATAAATTTATCAAAATTTGACCGATTCTGATGTTGGCCGGTATCGCTGGCAGATTCTAAAATTTTTAATTTGAAAATTACATTAAATTTCTTGAATTCGATTTCACCGAACATCTTAAAATAATATTTTCTATTTTTAAGAATTTTTCGGAACGTTTCTGAAACAGTCAAATTTTCACCCTATTAAAATAATGATATTATTTACCGACAATTTCTTTTCTTACTTTTACCTTCTCTACTCTCCTACTTTGTACTTTCAAAAATTATAATAAATAAATTATTTAATAATAAAAAATTTTAAACTATTTTCTTTTTTCTTATTTTTTTTCCTTTTCTTTAATTTTCTTTCTTTTCTTCTTTTCTTTTCTTCCCTTTCACTCAACCCCCATACCCTGCTCCCCTTCATTGTCGCAGCCGCAGCAGCTGCAGCAGGGCATGATGGGTTGTTGCTGCATCCCATCTCCCCCCATTCCCTTTCATCATCACCATTCTCTTCCTTCTCCATTTAATCTCCTTCTCTTTATTCTCTTTCCATTTTCAATTTCATTTTAACTCCAACCACTTCAAACAAAACACCAAACGCCAACTCCTCTCCATGGCCGCCGCCTCCACCATCACCGCCGTCGCCGCCTGTCGCCCCTAGCCGCCGGCCACACACCCCCAACCTCCCCACTTCCTTCTCCACTTCCATCAACCCCAAAAAAACCCTCCTCCTTCTACAATTTCAACATAACACATCTCCTCATCTTCCTTCTCTTCTCCAAAATTCACCCTCATCTTCACCAATTCTACCACTCCAACCACCCTATCATCAAGTCCTCCTCCTTCTCTAACTCCCCAACACCACCAATCACCACCAACTACCACCTTCAACCACCACCCACCACCTCCTTCAACAACACAAACAACAACAACCCACAACAAAAAGACTCCACATCCCCTCCCCCTTAGGGCTGCCGCGCGCGCGCCCCACCACCACCAGCGGCGGCGCCGCCGCCGCCCAGGGCCGCCGGCAGGTGGCCGGCTGGCCACCTCCTCCCCCCAACATTTCTTTTCTTTCTTTCTTCTTTCTTTTCTCTTTCTTTTCCCTAAAATAAATAGACATTTCCTTACTCCCTAAAATACCCTCCACCTCTCCCTCAAATAACTTCCCTATATTTACAACCCTACCCCTCCCCTTTTAATTCATACTCTTTTTCAAAAAAATACCATACTCTCTCTCCTTCCTACAACTTTCTCTCTCCTCTCTCATACCCTCTCTATTAATTATATAAATATTTATATTTATATATTTTAATGGGCTAGTGGCTTGCTGGCACTGGTTCGCGGATTTCTCAGATTTTTAACCGGTATTTCATTCCTGTTTCAGGCGAGTGCTTATTACTAAACTTAAAAATAATTACTTTTGATTTATAGCATGATGTTGATATGTGGACATCGTATTACTACCGTAACATACCTAACACTTACTACTGTAATTTTTAGTACATGACTCCTTACTATACATTACACCGACACTCGGTATTTACATCGGCACATGGTATTTACACCGGCACTTGGCATGCTATACTTGATACATGATTTAGGACACCGACACTCGGTATTTATACCGGCACACGGTATTTACACCGGCACTTGACATGTTATACTTAATGCATGATTTATGGCACCGATACTTGATATATGTCATACTTGTCACCTGATCCTGACCCTCGGTATATGACACATGCTAACCTTACTTGATATGTTTTCATGTGATACAAGTACATTGACTTCACATCGTGACCCTTGGCCGGACAGTACCACCCCTGATACCTGTATTATATTACATATTCATGACTATCACTTTTACGGGGACTTGGCATGATTATTATATTATTACCAGACATTTGGTACTCCTGAACTCCTGAGCTCCTGTATACTTGAACCCCTGAAATAGGGAGGCTCCTGATATTACTCCTGATACTATACTCCTGTTGATTCCCGTAATAGGATAACCATGAATATAGGATTACTATGAACACCCTGTGGACATAATCACTAAACAAATGGTAATAATTAGACAACTTATACCGGGATGGGGGAAACTGATGAGTACCGATATAGTTTCCATGTTTATGATGGTCTTATAGTGTCGCGCGACCATATACTTGGATTCGACCTGGAGGCCACCAGACGCTTCCGTGGGGTGTACTGGCATGCCTACTCCCCTGCCTGCCGGTTGTACCATAAGCCCCTGGGCCTATTTCTGTGGGAGCGGTGACATCCTATTCCTGTTCGGGCGTACGATAAGTCCCGGTACCTAGCGGTACGTTCCGGCTCAGCACCGGATACTCCTTGACCGTTATCCCGAGCATGTATGGGATCCATTCTAAGTATGGTTCGTCGATCTCCATCAGTTTCCAATAACTTACTCTTTGGTCTGTATGCTGAGATATGTGGGATGGGACACATAACGATGTATACAAATCAGACGAGTCTTAATAACTTAATAATAACATGCTCCTGGTATATGACTAGCTATACTCTTGGTTTATACTGCTCACCACTTAGACATGTGCTATCTTGTTGGATTACTTGATTGCTTCCTTATTGTTTCATTATTATATTATTGTGAAGGTAAAGTCAGATTATATAAACTCAGACTATAGTGAGTGAGGTATATGGTATATATATGAGAGTTTCCTTATTTGGATTATTCCTTCGACGTACTAATCTCACGGATTGGTATTGTGGGCTTATATAACTTATTTTCTTATAGTTACTATACTTACTATCTCATTTCATGTTCATATGTGCTTATATTCACGATATACTTTTCTGTACACATGTACCCGTTATGCACGCCACTTGGTTTTACTATATGTACTCGCAAGGTTGCATCTGATAACCCTAAATTCTCATGTCCAGATTCTAGAGGCTGGATCATGGTGGCTTGGC
Organism: Agave tequilana; assembly: GCA_038442645.1. Lineage (NCBI taxonomy): Eukaryota > Viridiplantae > Streptophyta > Magnoliopsida > Asparagales > Asparagaceae > Agave > Agave tequilana. The sequence continues at coordinate 95,380 of JAVJIF010030906.1, forward strand.
TGTAGCTGATCAAAGCGCGCCGCGGATCCTCCAATGGTGGTCAGAGCATAGCAGAAACTTAGACATCGACGCAGTTATTCCTTCCAGTTCCTTACTTGTTTGGCTCTCGAGGCCCTCTTGCTGCTCGAGAGCACTTCTCAGCTTTTGTATATCTCTTCGCATTATGTACTCTTGTATTTTCTAGTGATGTAATATTCCTGTAATATTGTATCGCTTTTCTCTGATGACTATGTACTTATACTTTTCTGTTAGAATGTATATTACCATTGTACTTCCGCACTCTGATTCTTACTTGTACTGATACTTAGCGTATATGCGTAAGGGTATTCTGACTTGCGTATATCATCGCAGTGACGTCTCCGTATCCGAGGGATCGGGGCGCCACAGGTTGGTATCAGAGCCTAGGCTCTGACATCCTTACTACAAGCAGTTGGCAGATTAATGATGTATTAATCTGCAGCTGGAAATCATAAGTCTTGAATATACATTCAATCGCAAGTACGGTGTTATCTATTCCTTCTTCGCAATCTTTCCTTGGATCCTGAGATCCTTCTATCTTTTTTCTTTCAGCTTCTTCCTATCATCCCTTCAACCAACTCAGATATGGAAGGACGGAGAACCCATAACTGTCCTGGCACTTCTCGTGACAGTTCCAATGGAGATGGCGACAACATGATGAGGGTATTGCATGACATGATGGAGAGTCAGCATCAGCAAACAAAGCTCCTGCGGCAAGCATTATTGATAGCACCTAGAGAGCAGAGGCCTGGTAGTGTATCCGATTTTAGGAAACTGCAGCCGGCTATATTTTCGGGACAGAGAAGCCATTGGAGGCCGAGCATTGGCTGATTGATACTACAGACTTCTGAAGGCAGCCTGAATTTCTGATGAGAACCAGGTAGAAGTGGTCAAGATACAGCTGAAGGATGTGGCCAGAACCTGGTGGTTGGCAGAAGAAGCGAGATTGGAGAGGCCTATTACTTGGGATCAGTTCTCGAGGGGTTTCTATGAGAGGTTCTTCCCTGCAACGGCTCAGAAAGAGATGGAAGAGCAGTTCATCAGGTTGCAGTAGTTGAACCGATCTGTGGATGAGTACGCTGCTGAATTTCTGAGACTCAGTCGATTTGCATCCTACATGGTGAGCGATGAAGAGAAGCGGGCCAACAGATTTCAACAGGGGCTGAAGATGGACATCTAGATATTTCTTATCCCTCAGCAGCTTAAGACGTACTCTCAGGTTCTCTCTATTGCCCGTGAGGTAGAGCGGGGACTGGAGAAGAAGGACAAGCACCAGATGCAAAACAAGCTAGTGAAGAGATCCTTCAGTTGATGGATGAAGAAGACCCAACAAGACCCAGCGATGGCCCGATAGTCAGGCGGCCATTCCGACCTCCCCCTCAGCAGGTGATATGCGGATATTGCCTGAGGCCCGGATACATCCAGAGCAATTACTGAAGGGCGAACGGGTTGTGTTTGGCATGTGGATTTGGTGATCATTCATTAGGTGTTTGTCCGTTCAAGAGGATGTGGGATGCTACCTCAGCACCTCTGGCCCTTCCAGCACCACTGCTGGGAAGGAACCCTGAGCCCGTTGTCAAGAGAGCTCCACTACCTCCCCAGCAGCAAGGAGCAAGAGTTGGAGCTGACCGTGGGAGAGCGCAGGCTTACTATTTGTCAGCAGGAGAAGCCGAGGCGTCAGTTGTGATAGCGGAAGGATAAGGTGCTCAGTACCCAGATCAGGAGCCCTGATGATGTCACTGTGACCGCTATTTCCCAACCTTTTGTATCCTAAGATTGTAATCTCCCTTATCCTTTTCAATTTATCATAATATCATCATTGACTGTAATATCTTCCATATTCATCTCCCTCCTTATAGAAATTTTAAGAACGAAATTTTTGTTAGGTGGGTAAATTGTAGCACCCCGTTCCCGAGATATGTACCCAGATACGTGTCCCAAAATTTTGACCGTATTAATTCAATTTTCTTCCAGTATTTGTTTTTAAGTTGTGATTTTTCTTGTTTTTGGTATCAGATCTGGATTCTTAGATCTAGAGTAAATCCTGACCCGAATAGGGAACCCGATGCCAGCCTGTAGCCTAATTTGACCTTTCTAATAGTCTAATTTGATCGATTTCAGTTTTAGACACTATTTTCTAATATTTTAGATTTTTCATGATTTTCTGAAATTTTTCAGAAATTTTCTGCAAAATCTCCAAAACCGTTGTCGGTCGACATCGCTGACTGATTACCAGATTTTTAGTTTTCAAATGAAATTGAATTTTTAAAAATGGCTTTCACATTACTTCTTAAAATTTCATTTTCTATCTAAATATATTTTTTGGAATTTTTTTAAATTTATCAAAATTTCACCGATTTTGATGTCGGTCGGTATCGCCGGAAAATTTCAGGATTTTTAATTTAAAAACTACATTGAATTTCTTGAATCTGATTTAATCAGGCATCTTAAAATAATATTTTCTATTTTTAAGAATTTTTCGGAACGTTTCTGAAACAATCGAATTTTCGCCCTATTAAAATAATAATATTATTTACCAACAATTTCTTTTCTTGCTTTTTCCTTCTCTACTCCCCTAATTTGTACTTCTAGAAATTATAATAAATAAATATTTAATAATAAAAATTTTAAACTATTTTCTTTTTTCTTATTATTTTCCTTTTCTTTATTTTTCTTTCTTTTCTTCTTTTCTTTTCTTCCCTTTCACTCAACCCCATGCCCTGCTCCCTTCATTGCCTCAGCCGCAGCAGCTGCAGCAGGGCATGATGGGCTGCTGCGACAGCCCATCTCCCCCTATCCCCTTTCATCACCACCATTCTCTTCCTTCTCCATTTAATCTCCTTCCTCCTTCCTCCTCTTTCCATTTCCAATTTCATTTTAACTCCAAACCACTTCAAACAAAACACCAAACACCAACTCCTCTCCATGGCCGCCGCCTCCACCATCACCACCGCTGCCATCGGCCGCCCCTAGCCGCCGGCCACACACCCCCCAACCTCCCCACTTCCTTCTCCACTTCCATTAACCCCAAAAAACCCTCCTCCTTCTTCAATTTCAACATAACTCATCTCCTCATCTTCCTTCTCTTCTCCAAAATTCACCCTCATCTCCACCAATTCCACCACTCTAACCACCCCATCATCACCTCCTCTTCCTACTCTAACTCCCCAACACCACCAATCACCACCAACCACCACCTTCTACCACCACCCACCACCTCCTTCAATAACACAAACAACAACAATAACCCACAACAAAAAGACTACACCTCCCCTCCCCCCTAGAGCTGTCGCGCGCGCGCCCCACCACCACTGGCGGCGGTGCCACCAACGCCCAGGGCCGCCGGCCGGCCACCTCCCCCCCACCATTTCTTTTCTTTCTTTCTTTCTTTCTTTCTTTCCTTTCTTTTCTCTTTCTTTTCCCTAAAATAAATATACATTTCCTTACTCCCTAAAATACCCTCCACCTCTCCCTCAAATTATTTCCCTATATTTACAACTCTACCCCTCCCCTTTTAATTCATATTTCTTTTGAAAAAATACCATATTCTCTCTCTCCCCCCTTCCTACAACTTTCACTCTCCTCTCTCTCTTCTTTCATACCCTCTCTAATAATTATATAAATATTTATATTTATATATTTTAATGGGCTAGTGGCTTGCTCACACCGGTTCGCAGATTTCTCAGTTTTTTAACCGGTATTTCATTCTGGTTTCAGGCGAGTGCTTATTACTAAACTAAAAAATAATTACTCTTGATTTATAGCATGATGTTGATATGTAAACATCATTACTACCGTAACATGCCTAACACTTGCTACTGTAATTTTTAGTACATGACTCCTTGCTATACATTACACCGGCACACGGTATATACATCGGCACTTAGCATGCTATACTTGATATATGATTTAGGACATCGGCACTCGGTATTTACACTGGCACACGGTATTTACACCGGCACTTAACATGTTATACTTAATACATGATTTATGGCACCGGTACTTGATATATGTCATACTTGTCACCTGATCCTGACCCCCCGTATATGACACATGCTAACCTTACTTGATATGCTTTCATGTGATACAAGTACATTGACTTGACATCGTAACCCTTGACCGGACACTGCCACCCCTGATACCTGTATTATATGACATATTCATGATTATCACTTACGAGGACTTGGCATGATTATTATATTATTACCAGACATTTTGTACTCCTGGACTTCTGTACTCCTGAACTCCTGTATACTTGAACCCTAAAATAGGGAGGCTCCTGATATTACTCCTGATACTATATTCTTGTTGATCCTCGTAATAGGAAACCATGAATATAGGATTACTATGAACACCCTATGGACATTATCACTGAACAAATGGTAATAATTAGACAACTTACACTAGGATGGGGCAAACTGATGAGTACCGATATAGTCTCTATGTTTATGATGGTCTTATAGTGTCGCGCGGCCATATACTTGGATTCGACCGAGAGGCCACCAGGCGCTTCCGTGGGGTGTATTGGCACCCCTACTCCCCTGCCTGCCGGTGTACCATAAGCTCCTGGGCCTATTCCTGTAAAAGCGGTGACATCCTATTCCTGTTCGGGCATACAATAAGTCCCGGTACCTAGCGGTACGTTCCGGCTCAGCATCGGATACTCTTTGATCGTTGTCCCGGCATGTATGGGAACCATTCTTAGCATGGTTCATCGATCTCTATCAGTTTCCAATAACTTACTCTTTGGTCTATATGCTGAGATATGTGGGATGAGACACATAACGACGTATACAAATCAGACGAGTCTTAATAACTTAATAATAACATGCTCCTGATATATGACTAGCTATACTCTTGGTTTATACTGCTCACCACTTAGAGATGTGCTATCTTGTTAGATTACTTTATTGCTTTCATACTGTTTCATTATTATATTATTGTGAAGGTAAAGTCAGATTATATAAATTCAGACTATAGTGACGTGAGTTATAGGGTATATATATGAGGGTTTCCTTGTTTAGATTATTCCTTCGACGTACTAATCTCAGGGATCGGCAATGTGAACTTATATAACTGATTTTCTTATGGTTACTTTACTTACTGTCTCATTTCATGTTCATATGTGCTTATATTCACGATACACTTTTTCTGTACACATGTACCTATTATGCACGCCACTTGGCTTAATTAAATGTACTCGCAGGGTTGCATCTGACAACCCTAAATTCTCATGTCCAGATTCTAGAGGATGGATCATGGTTGCTTGGCTGTAGCTCATCAGAGCGTGCAGCGGATCCTCCAGTGGTGGTCATAGCGTAGCAGAAACTTAGACATCGTCGTAGTTCTTCCTTCCAGTTCCTCGCCTGTTTGGCTCCCGAGGCCCTCTTGCTGCTCGAGAGCATCTCTCAGCTTTTGTATATCTCTTCGCATTATGTACTCTTATATTTTCTAGTGATGTAATATTCCTATAATATTGTATCGCTTTTCTATGATGACCATGTATTTGTACTTTTCTGTTGGAATGTATATTACCACTGTGCTTTCGCACTCTGATTCTTACATGTACTGATGCTTAGCGTATATGCATAAGGATTTTTCCGACTTGCGTATAGATGTCACAGTGACGTCTCCGTACCTGCGGGATCGGGGCGCCACAAGTAAGATCTGAACTTGGCCAAGAACTTGCATGGTACCAAAAAACTTATCTGTGTGATTGATAATGTAAAATTATCTGTGTGATTGATAATGCAAGGATTGACCGGGATTTTAGGCTTGCCAATCCAAGCCCACTTAGGACTAAATATGAGTGGCGCAAGAAGGCCCTGGCATCAGTAATGATAAGGTGATAAAGACCATTCTACTCCTTCATATACCCTATAAAAAGGGTCTCACATCAACCAAGAAGGTAAGTCGTACCATTTATTATACTCACCCATATTTACTCTTGTATTTACTAAATTCACCTAGAAGGAGGTGAATACGTGATGGCTATAGAACTATGGCAAATAATGCAGAATTAAAAACAACTAAAATTATTTATCACAATAGAGAACAAATAGACAATACCAAGTAAACACTATGATGCACAAGAGTTATCAAGTATAAAAGAGAGAGCAATATAGAGCATACACGATAATAAATAGTGAGTAGAGTAGAGAGAAAGAGAGAAAGTAATCGCAAAAACAGAGATATGTTTTGAGGTTCGAGTCACTTGCTCTACGTCCCGAGCTTCCCCGCAATGAAGGATTTCTAGTATGCTTGATTTCGTGAGATTACCACTCTACAAGTTCTTTTTAAGAACCACAAGGACCCGCAAACTCTTTTCACTTGGTGCCGCAACACCCTACACGATGTCAAGCCCGCAAGGTCGTTGAGGCCGCAACCTCTACAACTCGAATATAACAAATGGATAATCTATTTCTCAATTTCTGAAAAAAATAGCTCACAAAATAATTCATAGAACCAACTTAGATGATGTAGAAGCTCTGAGTTGTGAGAAGTAAAGCCTAGAGGACATAGAGAATGAAAACTAAGTTTTGAAAATGTTGGATGTAGAAATGTACCTCAAGGTGAATTTTCTTGAAATTTTCTTCAAAATTTTGTCTCAAATATCTTCCAAAATGATGTTAAAGAATCTTTAAGGTTTAAAACAATGTACCCCTATTTATAAAGGTGCATGAGAGAGAATAAACCCAAAATAGCCGTTATGAAGTAGCTCAGAAAAAGATAAGAATAAATATAGCTGTTTGGAACAAATTTAGGCCTAATCTGCCTGCCGGTTGACCGCCAACAATCAGAATTCTGACCGTTGGGGAATGGTGGTCGATCGGTCGATTGTCACTAGGCAAAAGTAGTGACCCAAAGCACATGGTCGACTGGGCAGTCGATCGATGTGCACAAGTTTGACTTGTCAGACCGTGCATAAAGAGTCGAACGGGCAATCGACCGGTAGAGTAATTCAGCTCTACCAGCGGTCGATCGTGCGATTGGCCGACTCTAGATCAAAACAAAAGTATATAAAAGTCTTAAATTCTTTTGATTTTTCACAAAGTACTTTAAATTCCTTTTACAAAACAAAGTTCATGAATATATTTGAAGCTTAAAACATGTGTGATATTGGATCAATACAAAAACAAAATGTCAAATTTGTTTTTGTAAATCGAAAATTCTATTTTGTAAAGTCTATTTTCAAAGAAAACGTTCTGAAATTCAGTTTAATGAAAATTCTTTTCAAGAAATTTTAGAATCAGAAAATATAGATGTTTGTGTGACTCATGAGCTTCTAGATCATTTAGATTGGTCGTAACAAACTAAACACATGAATAAAAAGCAAAAATAATTTCTTCTTTGCTTCTTTTCTTGATTCTTCTTTAAACTTTAAGCTAGCCTTCAATCTTGAGTGCTATTAGTGCTCTTGATGCTTTAGGCTCTTTGATCTCTTAGATGATAGCTTTCAAAGTTGTGAGTCTTGAGTGAAGCTAATCATTTTTCTTTGATTTTTCTGAAACATATCTAACAAATGTTTATTGGTACAAAAAAAATCTCATGAGTTCCATCATCATCAAAACTAGGTTAAAGGCCTTTGCGCCATCATTTACTGCATATCACTTCAGGCTCTGACTTGATTATTGGAGGGGCTTTGGTCGGTGTAGACTGTCTAAAAATTACTGAAGATTAAGCCTCAGACACAGGCCTCATGCCAAACGCGAGAGTTGAGTTTCAACCCCAAGCGCGGATATCACACTTCATCAACAACAGGACTGGAGGGTCGCGTTTTGTGCTAAACGCAATGGCCGTGCGGCTCTTCAAAACACAGACCTTAGAGTCACGTTTCAACATCAAAATGCGAGCTTAAGTAGCTTCGTATTTCAACTTCATTGCGAGCCCGTGAGCTCTGCGTTTCAACATTAAACGTGAGCCTGCGAGCTCCGCGTCTCAATAGCAGAGCGAGATATGCATCTACCGTGAGATCCATATTTCTACTATAATAGACAGCAGTTACATGGTCAATCAACACCCATTTTCTCCCTACGTAATGCGACATAAATCTCCATTATGGAGAGAGAGAGAGTTACGGGGGCAGTTATACCCCTGAAAAATCCCTATAAATAGCTATATCTAGAGGATAAACCCCTTGGAGGTTGAGGGCAAAAAGGCATGCTTCATGCTTGAGTTCTAAAGCTGGATAATCACAAAAGGCTAATGCTGAGCACAAGGCGGCTGAACACACATCATGCGAAAGAAATAGATAAATCTTTCTAAAAGGGAAAGACTCTAACACTTATTGTGTTCAAGTAGAGTTCCTTTCATCTCTTTGAGAGCAACCACAACGATTAAAGAGAAGCTTCTGGTTTGGCTCGTCAATGGAGAATAAGAATCACTCTCCACCGCTATATGATGAACCCAATACTAAGCAAAGAAGAGATTCAACCATTCTTTCCTCTTTTGTAATCGAAGATTTTGATCCGTTGTAACTTTCTTTACAATCAACAAAGATTTTTACACGCTTTCAAATTTTTTGAGGAAACAAAAGATGATGACTCCGCTGGGGACTCTTTTTCTCCACTCATGAGAAGGTTGTGGCGCAAACTAAACTCAAGCTTCTCAGATCGACGGTCGAATGGCTCATCGTCGAGTTCGACCACGAGAAGTTCGAAGAACTTCTCTCCTTGGGCTCCATTAGCCCCAAAGTCTCAAGTGAGACTCTCTCTCAAGTCTCTTCGGAAACTTCTCATAGAGAAGCCCATATACTTTTTGACAAAGCAAGTGGCTCAACCTCTCTTGAGGTTCTGACAACCTCCGTGGAGTCAACATGTCTTGTGACAATGTCTCTCAAGAGACCCGCAAGGCCAGTGTCTTGGCTCACGATCAACAAAATGGAAGAGGCCAATCTCGTGGCTAAACATCTCCTGAGGCTCAGCAAACTCAGTTTGCAACGGTTTCTCAACAACTCCTGCGAGCCAAGCGGATTACTGATCGACGACGAAGATATGAGCTTGCCATCAACAAAAAGAAGCTGAAAATAGTGTTGTTTGCACTAAATGTGATGCTTTACGTTCAGCCTTGATTGAGATTTTACCTGCACGCAAGAATACAAAATTTCAGAACTTTATAACAGTAGTGCAAGGTGCTCAATTCTACCGCTATAGCAAGTGGCTATGCGGGTCGTGATCCACAAGGAGGGATTAGCGATGGAAGCTTTTTTAGTAAGTTCTCTTTTAAGTTACAATCAATGGTTAAAGATCTTCTTTCAGTTCTTTAAAAGAAAAGGAAAAAAGGTTAAATTTAAGTTAGGAAGAAACTGGTAGATTGAGAAGGTGGAGAAAATAGAAAATAGATATATATAAAGAAATTGAAAAGAGTGATAAAAGAGTTGTGAGATTGTGGTGTTGGTGATCTAAACTAAAACTTAAAAGAAAAGTAAGAAAGTTAAACCTAAAAATTACTTACCTCTTCAATACTCATATACCTCGGATCCGTAGCTACGACTTACCTAGTCGTTGAAGGCAATCAAGCATGGTATGTAGGATCTTCTCCATTCCCGATCTACACTACGAATAACAAGGCAAGCTAAATTAACAAAAGAATGGTTGTTCATCACCATAGGCCATCAATGGCACTTGCAATGGCGAAGCAGTTTCGAGGCTATCAGATTCACTTGGATTGCAACACATCAGAGGAAAGTAAACGAAAACAAGAGTAAAGAATAAAAAGAAACTTCAATTTGATTCAAATAATAATGAAAGAAAACACTTACTTACACCGGTGTCACACTCAGTACAAGCTTGCTCTCATTCCTTCATGAAATTCGTCTCTCCTCTCAGTTACATAAAGAAAAGTAAAAATTATATAAAAGAAAAAATAAAAATCTACACTAAAAAGAATGAAAAACTGGCCTAAAATCTATCTCTGCTTCGAATCTGAGATGTCTCTGCTCATGCCTCTGCTAAGATATTTATAGGAGGAAGTCTGGGGTAGTGACTCATTAAAATATTGACTCATCAAAAGGTATATTCTCAGAATTTTGAAGTTGAACTGTGAATATGCTGAGAATATCCTTTTCTTCTCTTGATTGGAAATTTAATTGAGTTGGGTTGCAGTTAGCTGTCATATTAATTGCTGAATATGGCTCATCAAACGATTGAAATGAAAATAGTAGTCAACAAAAAAGTTGTAGCCCTTTCAGTCTTCTTTATGAAGTATCTTAAATCATCATATTTGCATATATATAACGAAAGTTATGATCAAATTACTAAATGATACTCAGGCTGAATCTGAATTTTGATTGTAGACTTTTAAAGTTTCCTTCTATGACTCTATCTTACCATATAATCAAAGGTATAATCTTATAATTTGGATTTAAGCCCTAAATTTGCTGAGAATATCCTTTCTTCTACTTGGAGAATAATTGATTTTTCAATCACAAATTTAATTAGATTTTTCTTTCAATCTCCAAATATGATTGCCTCAAATCTCTGAATTTATTGGACTTTTTGGGCTTGTTGGACTCTTTTTCTATTTTTCTCCTTTTTATGAAAGTTTGCACATCACTAAGCAAAAAAGATCAAATAGCAGAGTTTTATTATAAATAAATATGAGAATGTGAAAATAAATATGCAAATTTGATGAGTAGTCACATCCCCACACCTATCTTTGCGCGCCCTCGAGCAAAACATCAAAACTAAATCTAAGAAATTATTAAACCCTTTCGCAGGTCACGTGATTGCACTGAGTATGTGCAACAAGCCGTTAAACCTCTAGATTTCCCTTAGAAGACGAGTGTTGTCTCGTGAGGATTTTCAGTGGATTACACCTACAAAATCCATAAAGAAAGAAAAATAAAGTGTTAGTATTTTTGAAAAGTACTTTGAAAAAGAGAGATAATATTTGAATTATTATTGTAAGAGTTCAAGTAATCTATAAGTTATACGAAAACTGAATTTTTCATTCCTAAACTTAGTCTCTATTCAAAAACTTATTATCAATAAAGATAAGAGGTCAAATTGAATTTCTCATCTAGTCTATTATTTTACCCTAAGTCATATGCATCTTTGTGACCGTGAAATTTTCACTAAGGGTTCTTTAACTTTAACTCTTATGTCTTATTTTATTTATTTATTTTTGGTGCTATTATTCCTTAGTTCTATTAGACTTTCTAATCTGCCCATGTACTGAGCCTTTTATCGGTGACTCTCAAACCAGATGATTTTTGGGGCAATGGGTGAGAAAACACCCCAAGGGCTTAAGGACTCGAGCAAACAAGGCCACAAAACTAAGGATTTTATTATATGAACCACTTTTAGGCGTGAATACTTACTCTTTATGAGACACAAATACCCAGCTTAATTAGAGAATTTTTGATTTATATATATTTTCTTTTTCTATTTTTTAATAAGGCATAAAAATCTTTGTTTTTTGAACTCTAAGCGTGTAAGTGTATAAAGCATGCATATTTCATTAAGGTAAAAATTAAGACTAAATTACTTTTTCAAATTTTCTTTCTAACCCTAGAAATCAAACAAATAGTCTTATTTTGATCAAGTATAAGAAATCCTAATTATGATTCTCCTATTTCTTAAAATTAACTTAATATCTTACAAAAAAAATATGTCAAAATATTGCTCTCTTTTAAAATTTTTTTATAAAAAGAATTATTTATTTTTTAAATTTTTTTAAAATTTATTTTTATTTTAAATAAAAAGAAAACCTATGTTATGTTAGAAGTTATGTTAGAACCCTCCCCACACCTGTCTCGTGCATTATCCTCAATGTATGAATGAATGCTTAAATGCATGAAAAAGAATAAAGTGAAGGAAAATATTATCTTAAGGTGGTGGTTCCGGTGGTGGTTGGATTGGGTCAATCGTGTCTACCCAATCATGATAATGTGGTGGTTCACGGAACCCACCTTTATTGACCTCTTTTCTATTTACATATTTACAATCCCCAATATAAATAGGATCATGAAAGATCCTATCATGAAACTTATTCCGTTTACGTGACCAGTTTTGAAAAATCATCACGGAGTCATCATAGTCTATACCTATGTCCAACAAAAGAATGTGACATGGTGGAATGGTTGACTTGGGCTCAAGAATGATAGGTTTAGGATTCAATACTGACTCATTAAATTAACTTTGGGTTCAAGAGTTGAGTCCAAATTCAAGAATTGAAATTCACAGTTTTTTTTCCCATCAATGGAATGTGACTATCCAAAATTGGTGAATCAATTTCTAGATTTATAGGTACGAGAATAAATGTGGCTCGGGAAAGTGGTCCAAATTAGGTAAAGACACCGGAGTCAACATAGATTCAAAGTTTGGAATTAGATCACAAAGTTGAGGATCGGGTTCACATTTACAATTTAGTTCAATCTCATTGAAGTTAAAACTTGCCAACTTGTCCGAGGGTTTGGATTGATCAAGTTCACGTTGGTGCGATGAAATTAAATCTTGATCAAGATCTTAAAGACACCATGATTCTTGGTTCATATCAATTTGGTTAGTTAGTTCAACGATATTTGAAAGTCTAGAAATTTGGTCATTTATTAAACCTTCCATACGATCCATTTTTTCTTCTAACCTATCGAATGGATCATTGGGGAACTGAATCATAGATTCTATACTCTTTTTCCAAGTAGGTAGGTTCTTCTACTGTTGGTGTGGGAAAAGAAGTATATGAAGATGAAGGTTGGAAAGGTGGTTGACATATGACTCGGGAGAGTTGTATCCCTATTGGCCTTGTGAAGAGTAGTGATGATTATTCCAGTCTTGTTCATAGTACTGGGACTGAGGCATATATTGATTTGGATAAGACCAATCTGCATACTTGGTTAGTTAAAATTATGATATACCCGGTTAGTAATATCTGAGTAAAAAGAGGTCGGAGTGAAATATGAATCACTATTTTCATATGAATAATTGTAATTATAATCCATATCACCAAGAGGTCAAAAAAAATAAATAAAAACAAGCAAACAAACAAACAAATAAAAAAAATCTAGGCTAAGTTAGGAAGACTTTAAACCTAGACGACTCCTAACTGGTTAGACTGTCCACGGGGGTATATTGTCGAATCGGACCACAAATTAATCGACCAATAGGGGCAAGATCGGTGGGAGGTATCCGTGCCTAAGCAATGAGCCTAATTATGCCAAACCACCAACCTTCAGGGTTTCGCCCCTCAATCCCCAACCTTAGATACCGATTTGGCCAGAGTCAAATTCAAATCAACTTTCCCCTTAGGTCAGTCTCCTATATAAGTCCGAGATGTCCCTAGGGCAAATGTCTACTCAGTTTTAGTTAGGCTGGTTAGTGAATGAGGAGATGGTTTGTGGGCTAAGGGATGGTAATGACTTCCCCACCTTATCTTGTTTATAGGAGAAGCCCTTAAATCAATTTAGTGCAACATGTGCAAGATATAGAAAAGTAACATTCACAAGCAAATATCACCCAAGAATGTTTCCTCAACTATATTCTATGCATATATACCTTTGCTCCAGCACTCTTCAACAGTAATGTAAAATGTAAACGAATTACACGTTCCTAAATGCAAAGTCTAAACCGTTTTTAGCAAACATTATTTACTGTTGAGGTTAGAAAATATGTACAGTGAGACAAATAAGGAAATAAATAGTTACAAAATTTTAGCTTTGCAATTCAGCCAACCTGCAAAAATACAGGTTAGTAATTTACTCAGATTGCCACTAGAATGTAGCAAATCTGAGAGTTTTGGGCTCTGCTTTCTAGAGTAGAGTCTAGGGTCACTTATATGTCCACTGTGGCAAAAATTTTCTTATTGTTAAATCTGTACACCAAGAACAAAGAAGAAAGTTAACCAAAAATATAAATCTAAAATGAGAAAACTTACCGTCCCTCCCGGCAACCACGCCAAAATTTGATTGATGTTTTACCTGCACACAAGAATATAGAATTTTAGAACTTTATAACAGTAGTGCAAGATGCTCAATTCTACCTCTATAGCAAGTGACTATGCGGGTCGTGATCCACAAGGAGGGACTAGCGATGGAAGCTTTTTTAGCAAGTTCTCTTTTAAGTTACAATCAATGGTTAAAGACCTTCTTTCAGTTCTTTGAAAGAAAAGGAAAATAGATTAAAATTAAGTTAGGAAGAAAGTGACAGATTGAGAAGGTGGAGAAAATAGAAAATGGATGTATACAAACAAATTAAAAAGAGTGATCAAAAGAGGTTTAAGATTGTGGTGTTGATGATCTAAACTAAAAGTTAAAAGAAAAGAAAGAAAGTTAAATCTAAAAATTACTTACCTCTTCAGTGCTCATATACCTAGTCGTTGAGGCAATCAAGCATGGCGTGTAGTATCTTCCCCATTCTCGATCAACACTACGAATAACAAGGCAAACTAAACTAACAAAAGAATGGTTGTTCATCACCATAGGCCGTCGATGACACTCGTAATGGCGAAGTAGTTTCGAGGCTATCAGATTCACTTGGATTGCAACACATCAAAGGAAAGTAAACGAAAACAAGAGTAAAGAATAAAAAGAAACTTCGATTCAATTCAAATAATAATGAAAGAAAAGACTTACTTACACCGATATCACCCTCAGTACAAGCTTAAAATGAAAGAAAAGACTTACTTACACCGATATACACCGATATACACCGATATCACCCTCAGTTAAGATTGAGAAGGTGGAGAAAATAGAAAATGGATGTATACAAACAAATTAAAAAGAGTGATCAAAAGAGGTTTAAGATTGTGGTGTTGATGATCTAAACTAAAAGTTAAAAGAAAAGAAAGAAAGTTAAATCTAAAAATTACTTACCTCTTCAGTGCTCATATACCTAGTCGTTGAGGCAATCAAGCATGGCGTGTAGTATCTTCCCCATTCCCGATCAACACTACGAATAACAAGGCAAACTAAACTAACAAAGAATGGTTGTTCATCACCATAGGCCGTCGATGACACTCGTAATGGCGAAGTAGTTTCGAGGCTATCAGATTCACTTGGATTGTAACACATCAAAGGAAAGTAAACGAAAACAAGAGTAAAGAATAAAAAGAAACTTCGATTCAATTCAAATAATAATGAAAGAAAAGACTTACTTACACCGATATCACCCTCAGTACAAGCTTGCTCTCATTCCTTCATGAATTCGTCTCTCCTCTCAGTTACATAAAGAAAAGTAAAAATTACATAAAAGATAAAATAAAAACTCACACTAAAAAGAATGAAAAACTGGCCTAAAATCTATCTCTGCTTCGAATCTGAGATGTCTCTGCTCATGCCTCTGCTAGGGTATTTATAGGAGGAAGTCTGGGATAGTGACTCATTAAAATATTGACTCATCAAAAGGTATATTCACAAAATTTTAAAGTTGAACTGTGAATATACTGAGAATATCCTTTTCTTCTCTTGATTGGAAAGTTAATTGAGTTGGGTTGCAGCTAACTGTCATATTGATGGCTGAATATGACTCATCAATATTGAAATGAAAATAGTTGTCAATAGAAACATTGTAGCCCTTTCAGTCTTCTTTATGAAGCATCTTGAATCATCAGATTTACATGTATATAACGAAAGTTATGATTAAATTACTAAATAATGCTCAGGTTGAATCTGAATTTTAATTGTAGACTTTTGATGTTTCCTTCTATGACTCTATCTTGCCATATAATCAAAGGGTATATTCTCAGAATTTAGATTTAAGCCCTAAATTTGCTGAGAATATCCTTTCTTCTACTTGGAGTATAATTAATTTTTCAATCACAAATTTAATTAGATTTTCCTTTCAATCTCCAAATATGATTGCCTCAAATCTCTGAATTTATTGGGCTTTTGGACTCTTTTTCTGTTTTTCTCCTTTTTATAAAAGTCTGCACATCACTAAGAAAAAAATAGATCAAATAGCAGAGTTTTATTAAAAATAAATATGAAAATGTGATAATAAATATGCAAATTGATGAGTAATCAGCCCTGTGTTTATGCTTTAAAATGTGACACTCGCATTTAAATGCGACATTCGCTGAGAAGAGAACTACGCATCTCTGCGCCAAAAAACGAGAGTCTCGTTAAGTAGATGACAGCGCTAAAACACGACCTTCGCATTTCACTTCAGAAATGCGAGATTCCCGTCCAGACCCACGAGACCAAGTTCAAATGTGAACTGAAAAGCCCTCTCTCTTCAGATATCCCTGCACCAGATCTGAGAGAGTAATTGGCAAAAAAAAGAGTGTTCATCAAACTGCTCCTGAGTGCCATTGCGAGCAGCTCATCTCAGCTGTGCTCTCTGATTGTCACTGCAACTTTCATATGACTAAGCTGTTAGTTTTTAGTCGACTGTCAAAGGCTTCAAATTTAAACTTCGCCAAGAGGCGACGATCTCTCAAGAAGAAGTCATTTTCTAATGATGAGTACTCGAACGTGACTTCCAACATGGGAGTCCAAGCACCACACCTAGTAAGTCGAAGGGGAAACAACTTGCCCTTAGTTTTGAGGAGTCAAATACTGAACATTCCTTAGGCTTGAAAGAAATACTGAACGAGCCTGAAAGTATTTACTGACGTACTCAAATTCGAACCGGTGTAATTATCCCAATCGACTACAATTTGTTGGCTTGAGGGTATGAAGTGGACGATGAGCACTCTGCCATCGCAAAGTCACATTCATCCAACTCTTACGTGAAGACAGAAGCCTTCACATATACGACTGATCTTTTAGAAGAGATAGCCAAGAAATTTGAGGAGAAGCTAGAGTGCAATGACACAATACAAAATGCTTCAAGCCCAACAAGAGTCTAATGATGATCTCAAGAAGATAATGGCTCTTTTGCTTAAAAAGTCAAAGAAGACAAAAAGTCCGAAGACTAAAGCTTCTTCCACAAAAGCAAGGGTAAAGAGAAGGAGGATGAAAACTCTACCTTCGAACACTCTGATGGCAATGAAAACAACTTTTGGATATGAAAATCTTGAGTCTTCTTTTGAAGAACCAGAGAATTCAGAAGATAATCATGCCAAGAAGATGAAGGAGCTTGAGAAACGCCTAGGGGCTATCTCAAGTTGAAGTAATCTTCAAGAAATGGAGTTGGTCAGACTATACTCGATCAAGTGGGATTCAGCTCCATATTCTCCCAGGTTCAAGGCACCAAAAAATCTACGCATCTTCGACGACAAAGGTTCTCCTAACCCATATATATACTTCAAATCCTAAATAGGGAATGTAGTATCAAATGATGCCATCATGATTCGTTTATTCATCGGCACCCTCAAGAGGGTTACTTTTGAATGGTTCATGAAGCTTCCTGCCGGCTCTATCAAGAAATGTGTCGACCGCTAGAAGCTCTTCCTAGTGTGATTCTTCGAAGATGACTCCGAAATATCCGTCCCAACTCTCCTTGCTATAAAGCAAAAGAAAGGATATTCAATCAAAGTGTTTGTGGAGAGATTTCAGAGTATGGCACTTTGATATTCAAGTGGCCTGACACAGTTTACACTAGTAGAGACTTACCGTCACAACTCCTAAACCACACTCCTACCTCAAATAAGAGTAACTCAAAGTCGCACCTGAAAGAAACTAATCTTACAAGGCAAATGAGCAGAAGACATAGTTGCAAGAGTAAGCCAGGAAGATTACAAGAGTATGTAGCATTGAATTTACTGGGCAATAAGGTGATCCGACTTACACGGCTGTTATATTCAACAGTTATCTCTACACAGTCTAAATCATTCCATTGGTATAATATCAAAGACTTATCTGCGTTTGTCATCCCCATGAAAAAGAAAAACCCTAGAAGTACATCATGTACTACTCTAAACAAAAAAGTACTATCCATGATCAAGTTAACACCACACCTCTGATCAAATAAGTACTCATAGGGAACGCCAATTTTCCTATAAATTTCTCACGGAGTTTATACTTCTTTAATCCCCAACAAGATTTTAGAAGTTATCTATAGAACAACAATCCAACATCTCCGATGGCTAAAGGATAAAGGAACAGATTAGATTTTAAGTCCAATATAAAAATCCTTGACAACTCATCATGCTGAGGGAAATTGCATGGCTAGCCCTACTCAAACGGTAGTTGGTAAAAGCATACCAAATTCGTTAATAGCTGAGAGTTTGCTAAAAATCCTAAGAGAGCTAATCTCACTTATTCTCACCAAAATCTCTTACCAATTTCGTTTCATTGAATGATAGGATCACAAACTGTATTTTCCCAGTAAAATGTTTACATATTTACCCTATCATGTTAACATTATACTTCTGACAATAAAACTTCAATATACCCCCAGTGGGTATAACTTTCACTTGTCAGTTCTCTCCAATAGAATGACGAGTCCATCAAACTTGCTCAAATCACAGACAAATCCTGGTCAATTTAACATCATGCCTCTGACCAAACTTGCTCAAATCGCAAGACAAATCCCGATCAAGTTAACATCACACCTATGACCAAACTTGCTCAAATCACAAGACAAATCATTGTTAAGTTAATATCACACATCTGACAGTAATTTCTCTTCAGTGCTAAGTGAACACTACAGCTCTTGCACTAATCTCACTGTTAAGTGAACATTACATCTATGACATTAAAGTACACCTAGAGGGAGTGAATAGGTATAATACTAATTTAATAGTCAATAATGAGAAAATGCAACAATTAATAAAATGAATGATGCAAACGGTCAACTCAAATCAAGAAGTAAAGCCGAATTCTCTATGAAGGGCTCTAGAACTTCTCCTCTATATTCCTCTAGACAATGAGTTGAGGAGCTCAATTGCCTTCTTGATTTAAAGAGTAAAAACTGACAAGTAAATATGATGTTAGGAATGAATAGCAAGTGAAAATGAATGTAAAACACAAGTGTAAGCAATGCAAGTAGAGTAGAGTAAGAGAGAAAAGCAATCGCAAACACAAATGATTTGTTTCGTGGTTTGAGCACTAAGCTTTACGTTCCCGCGTTCACCGCGTAAAGGATTTCACTATCCACTAAAGATCTTTCCACAAAGAAGATAACTACAATGATCTACACAAGATTGGAATACACAATTCCAACCTCAATTCTTTACATAAGAGGTAGCACAAAAGCCAATGAGATTTACAAGCTCTTGGTGACCATAAAGATCACAAACAATTCCTTTTATAACTTCTTCTATTATTTGATATGAGATGAAGTTCAAGAAGTTTGTGAAAGAGAAAATCAATTGAGATGAATCAATTTAAGAGCTGAAACTTGCAGAAATTGGTTTTAAAGTGAGATCACTTGAAGTAAGAAAACTTGAAATCTTTTTTTTTTAATAAACTTGATTTTCAAATATTTTCCAAAAAAATTGTTAGTAATCCTCGACAAATGAACCCTATATATAGGCAAATGAAAAATACTTTTTAAAAACTATCAGGTCATTAGGAGAGCCTATCAGGTCATTAGGAGAGAGATTAGACCCAAAATGAGCAAATATCCTTGTTGGAGGAAAGTTAAAAAAATAATTTTTAAAAACTAGCCGTTACTGTAGCTTTGACAGAACTTCAATTGACCGGCCGGTCAACCGGTAGTTTAAATAGTTTAAACTATCCGTTAACGTCGGTCGACCGTTCGGTCGACCGGTCTCAACTGAGACCAAGCTAGCGATAGTCGGCCGACCGCCCTGTCGATCGCTAGGTTTGCCTGTCGACCAATCAGTCGCCCTATAAACATGCACAACATACACAGGCTAAGGCCATAAATGGCCCCGAGGTCTGGCCGATTGCCCGATCGACCGACCTAACCTAAAAACATAGTTTTGGATAAAATTTGAATTTAAACTTATTTTTAAATATTTTATAATAATTAGAAAAATATTTTGGCAATACATAAGCTTTGGGATACATGTTAGAAGTAAGATATATAAATTTGAAAAAACATAGGATATGTATCAAACACCAAATTTTGTAAAATACCAAAGTGAGAAAAACTAGATATTAAAGCTCGTATTTTAAAAACTTGTATTTTGTCCGTGTGACTTCTTGACCATCAATTCTACATAACATACTTTAAACATTCTATTGTCTCACAATTGTACTCTATATCTTCAAGCAATCTTGAAGAAGGTTTCTCTAAAATGTGAATCTTGATCGTCTAAACTCAAACCCTTCCTTAAGTGATCCTGAACTAGAATACCTTCCTTTTGAGGAAGAATATACCAACAATATTCTTAGAATATGAAATACTTATAAACACACAAACTTGATTAGTACTGAATACCGTCATGTGGTTTGTAATTATCAAAACAAAACTGGAGAGTGTATCCTTAGACCAATATGACAGTAATCTCTTCGATTTTCTCAGTAAAAATGAGACATTTCAATGCTAAATTAACATTACACTTCTAGCACTCATCTTATTGTTAAGTTAACATTACACCTATGACATTGTCTCCTCGATTTTCTCAGTAAAAATGAGATTTTTTAATGATTAGTTAACATTACACCTCTAGCACACATCCCTGTTATGTTAACATCAAACCTCTAACAATTATCTCCTCGATTTTCTCAGTGAAAACAAGACCTTTCAGTGCTAACTTAATCGTTACCTCTAGCACTCAAAACAAGCCCCTGTCAAGTTAATATCATACGTTTGACAATAACTTCCTCTCATATTCAGCTTCCCCAGCGAAGTTATCCAAAGTTCAATTGTTAAGTTAATCACTACCTCTGGCAATCAAAACTCATCACTTTGGTCTGTCTGATGTTCTGAACAGAAAGAAAAACAGACGCATAGACTTGCTGACTAAGATCTGATTTCTGCAAACAGTTTACAGTACATTGATAGAAAAAGTCAATACTCAACCGGTTCAACAGTTCTGACAAGCAAGTATAAGCTTAGAAAAGTTTCAGACTGTGCTTCTGGACACTTATGATGATCTTCCTTGGAGGCTTCATGCAGTTCACAAGTACACTCACGAAGACTAGAATCCAGACAAGATCAAGCTCAGGGCATTTCAAAAGATTGTCAGTCTAACTACGAAAACCTAAGTCCACATGAAGTCCAAAGTATTTCGAAACCATCCCAGTCAACTGTGGAGTTTCATAAATTTTGAAGGGGGTTCTGTAGGATGTCTAAAACTTGCTGAAGATTAAGCCTCAGACGCATGCCTCATGCCAAACGTGAAAGTCGAGTTTCAACCCCAAATGCGGATGTCGTACTTCATCAATAACACGATGATAGGGTCGAGTTCTGTGCTAAACGTGATAGTTGTATGGCTCTTCAAAACGCGGACCACAGAGTCATATTTCAACATCAAAATGTGACCCTGAGTAGCTTCGCGTTTCAACGTCAATGCGGGCCTAAGTAGCTTTGTGTTTCAACTTCAACGCGAGCATGTGAGCTCCACGTTCCAACACTAAATACGAGCTTGCGAGCTTCACGTCTTAGTATCAGAGTGAGGTCCGCGTCCAGCGCGAGACCCGCATTTCTACTATAACAGATAACAGTTACTGGGTCAATCAATACCCACTTTGTCCCCACGTAATGCGACATAATCCCCATTATGGAGAGATTTAAAGGGGCAATTTACGTCTAAAAAATTCTTATATATAGTTGTGAATACCTATAGGATAAACCCCTTGGAGGTTAAGGGCAAAGAAACATGCTTGATGCTTGAGCTCTGAAGCTGGATAACCACAGAAGGCTAAAGTTGAACAATAAGCTGCTAAATACACATCGTGTGAAAGAGAGAGAAATCCTTTTAAAAGGGAAAGAATCTAACACTTGATGTGTTTCAAGTAGAGTTCTTTTCATCTCTTTGAGAGAAACCACTAAGATCCAAGAGAAGCCTCCAGTTTGCTGGTCAACGGAGAACAAGCGACCGATCAAGTGGGAAACAGATAATCTGTCCAACTCTTTAAGTTGTTCGAGCTTCCTTATAACCACCATGCACATTCAAGCAGATGTAGAACTGGCATATTAGCTCTCTGTAAGTCTTGAATAAGGCAGGCTCCTGTTTCTTTAACAATGCCAGCTCTGATTCGCAAGAAAAATACTCCTTGTAGTGGAGAGATCTTATTGGTAAGGTAGATACTTCCCACATCTCATGCAAAGTCATACCAAATTCTCCTATAGGAGTGAAGAAAGTCCCTGTGGCTGGGCAGTATAATTCAAAGATGGCGTAAAAGTTTACAACGCTCATCTGAATGCCGTAGCATATGGCTCTAACAGCTTTGTGGAGTCTGAGTCTTTCCAGGTCCTCTTCGAAGTGAGCCAGGATGTATAGGGTTAAGTTCTTCGACCATACCTTCAGAGGATGAATCCAACCTGGGACTCTGAAGTCCGTCGCCAGATAGTTGCCGCTAACTGGTTGCCGAAAGTCTGGGCGATGGCTGGGTTTTTCAAATCGGGATGTCTTGTAGAACGTTCCCGTGGTAAAGACACAGTATGCACTGAGGGGGACCTGCCCTGGTGTAGCCATGAGAGGAAGCTATCAGAACTCTCACGTGGACGGAGTTGGTAGTTCGGGTCATCTACTAGTTCATCTTTCTAAGCCTCGTCACATATTGGAAGAAGGATAGCGGGAGGTGATGCTTGCTCAAAGAAGGTAATACTTCTCGTCATTCAGGGTAAAAATCCACTGTCCTTTCCCGGCTAGCAGCTGTTGATCCGTGTCGGGCGCCGCATCCCTGAACATAAAGTCGGGCTTTCGATAGATCTTTCGGTCACGGTCTTCTAAAGGAGCAGTGGTCAATATAATTCTCACTGTGCGCTGGTCTCCAATTTGAATTAAGACATCGCGATCAGGCGTGTTCCTTTCACTGAATAAAGACATCTGCCTTTAGAATTCCAGACTGACATTTTCATCCAATCTCTTGGCTGACCATAAGAGACTGTTTAAAGGTCCGGAAGTATAGTACACTGTAAAAATAGAAAAAAAGAGAAAACTCTGTTAGCCCATGGACAAAAAAGAAAAAGAACGCAAAAAAATTCAAAGGCATAGCTTCGCTTTTCAAGGGAAGCTAGCTTAACAGGAACAGCTTCGCTTTTCAAGCGAAGCCAGTTCAATAGGCATAGCTTCGCTTTTTCAAGCAAAGCTAGTTTAACATTAGCTTCACTCCGAAGCTTAACTTCGCACTCTGCACAAAGGCAGAGCGCAAGAAATCACAAAGGACTACTTTCACATGGAAGATTAAGAGACAATTATGCCTAAGAAGCTCAAAAGGGGTAAACCCCTTTATCTAGCTTCGCTGTGAAGCTTAGCTTCGCACTCTGTATAAAGGCAGAATGTAAAAAGCCGCAAGGGCTAGCTTCACATAGAAGCTTGGGAAAGAAACCCTTCAGTTTCCGATTTTGATTAACGAAACTAAAAGAAAACTAAATCCCCTAAAATTTGATAGAATCAAAATTAAGGGAGTTTGACTCTCTAAGATCACCAAATCATAGTGAATCACAGTAGATTCACCAAGAAAAAGCCAAAACTTGGCTTCAAAGAGATGAAAAATCTCTTAAAAAGGGAGATATCCCTACTCGCAATGGGACATTCAATGGTCGGAGGCGGTGGCGGCGCCGGCGCAGAGGTGGCGACCTCTTTCCCTGTACATTGTTTGGGGGCCATTAGAACTCATAGGAAGTTCTTGAGAGATCTCGAATGAAAAAGATAGAGATTTTATATCTCTGAAAGCTTAAAACACTTAGAGGAGAGAGAATAATCTCTCTTTCAGCCAGTTTGGCTTTTATAGACACAAAAACTTCTAGCTTCGCCTCCTCAAAAGGAGCGCAAGCGGTCGTTTCAAATTAATTTGAAACGGCAGTTGGAAAAATCTTAGGCGGCGAAGTTAGCCAACTTCACTCAAATGCCTTCTTTAGCTTCGCAGGAAGCTTTGTTAGCTTCCCAGAGAGCTTATATCTTAGCTCTCCTAAGAGCTTATTTTTAGGTTCTCTTTGAGCTCATCCTTAGCTTGGCTTGAAGTTTCATCTTAGCTCCGTTAAGAGTTTATTCCTCATGAAAATTTCTAGGGTAAAATCAACCAGATTACCTAGTTCAGTGTACAATTGCACCTAGTAGATTTTCCTGACCTAAGCGATTTAGGTATCAGGCTTCAGATTCGAAGTGTTTCAGAACTGTACCAATCCATTACTGATTCATAAAAACTTTGACGGGACTTTTATTGGTACTCCAAAAAGACAAGCTCCCTAGTAGCGCTTTAACCGGTCTGAACGACATCTACACTCGATGACATTTGCTAAAGTCAGAGTCATGGACGAGCTGATGACCAGGTTCATGCCCACTTCAGAGGCCAATGCAGGCTTATAAGGCTAGGCCTGTTCAAACACCTAGCCTCACTCGAGCCCAAAAGGGGGGCTAGTTTCACTCATAGTCTTGTCAAAAGGGCTGAAGACACTAGCTTCGTACGAAGCTTCAATCAGCCTCATGATCAGGGAAAAATCGTGCACGTAAAGTGTATGTTTTGAAATCAAGATTTAAAGTGCGTACTATGGCTTTCTCGATACTTCTGTTATATCATAGAGGCTAAAAGGGTCGAATCCACAGGGACAGGAAGCGATAAAAGTTTTACTGGAATGTTCACGTGTGTGTGTTAAAGTTTCTTCAACGTTTTAAAGAATGAAAAGAAAAGAAAACAAAGAATGGAAGGAGAAGAGTACGGTGAAACACAAAGAAGTGAGAACATCGAAAAGATTATTTTTGTGATTTTTTGTTTGTATATCTAAAACAAAATAAAAAGATAAAGAAAACTCATGGCTACTAACTACTAATGGCCCCTCTAATCATGCTAACCTCTTAGTGATAGTAGCCTCACATGTATCATTGGCCATCACCAGTCCTTGGTTCAAGAGCGTCTCAAAGCATGACCCATATGTCAACTCATCACATCCAAACTTAATAAAACAAGTGCAAGCTACACTTAAACCATCAAAACTAAACAAGAGTAAGCATAGAATAAAGAAATGTTAGCTTGTTAGAGAGTCAGGTTGTTAGATTAGAATCCATCATCATGAGCTATCAATGGCTCTTGCAAGAGTAAGACCAAGTAGAGGCAATTAGATTCATGTGGATTATAAAGTAAGAAGTTAGTAAGTTAGTGGTTAGTAGTTAGTTGCCATGAGAGAAAATTAGCTAAACATGTAAAAGGAGTTAGAAAGAAGAAAATAAGGAGAGATGATGAGAGAACCTTTCATAAATTGTCACCTTCCATTACAAGTACTCTTACTTTCCTCTCATGTACTACTCTCTTTCCTATTACAAGATCTACAAGAAATGAAAGATACAAAAAAGAAGAAGAAGAACAACTAACCTAAACTACCCTAAGAAGAAGAAACTACTAAAACTACACTAAAACTAAAGAAAAACTCAAAACTTCTCCTCCACCATGCTTGGAAATCCCAGAGTATTTATAGGCAAAACTGAGCACCAGGGTACAGGTACAGAGCCGTGCTTCAAATCCTGGCGCACGGCTCCACACCAGAGCCGCAGAAATGCGGCCAGGGCCGCGTTTACTGATTAGTATCTAACTTTGCATAATTTATACCACATCTTCACATTTATTTCATATTAAATTCTGCTAATAATCCCTTACTTGCTTCATTCTAGGTCCATGGTGTGCAATGGAGAAGAAGACCCTAAATCACCATTTAATGGTGATTAAAAGCCTATTAAAGATAGTCATTGACCTAGAGAGGTGATTCTGTACAAACCAGGGGCTGAAAAGACAAAATCGGGCACCAGAACTGACAGGCGACAAGGATCGCGCGCGGCGCCAGGATGGCCGCGAAAACGCGGCCTGGGCCGCGTTTCCGCGGCCATACGGTCGCGGCGCGCGCGCCGCTTCGGGCCAGGGTTTGTCCCCTGGCCCCCTGTTCCTTGACGCCTATAAATACCCCCCTGGGGTTCCTGCATTGAAGATATACAGAATTTTAGGGTAGTTTTTATTTTCATGCTGTAGTTTAGTTTAGGTTAGGTTAGTTCTTCTTCTCCCTCTTTGTATTTTCCATTTTGTAGATCTTGTAATAGGGAGAGAGAGTGGTTCATGCTTGGAATGCAAGAGTGCTTGTAATAGAAGGTAACAATCTATGAAAGGTGCTCTCTTTACCTCTCTATGTTTTCTTCTCTCTAATCTCTTTTACATGTGTAGCTAGTCTTTTCTCTCATGGCAACTAACCACTAACCACCAACTTGCTAACTTCTTTTAAGATAATCCACATGAATCTAATAGCCTCATTTTGGCCTTGCTCTTGCAAGAACCATTGATGGCTCATGATGGTGGATCTAACACTCTAACTTCCTAACTCTCTAACAAGCTAACATTACTTTATTTCATACTTGCTCTTATTGGGTTTTGATGATTTAAGTGTAGCTTGCACTTGTTTGTTGAGTTGGGTTGTGATGAGTTACATATGGGTCATGCTTTGAATCACTCTTGAACCAAGGACTAGTGATGGCCAATGATACATGTGAGGCAACTATCACTAAGAGGTTAGCATGTTGATGGAGTCATTAGTAGTTAGTGCCATGAGTTTTCTTTCTTTTTCACTTTGTTTTAAAAATACAACAAAAATCACAAACAAATTCTTTTCGATGTTTCCCACTCCTTTGTGTTTCACCGTACTTCTCTTTTCATTCTTTTCTTTTCATTCTTTAAAACTTTGAAGAATCTTAAACAAACACGTGAATCAACTGGTAAAACTTCTATCGCCTCCCATCCTTGTGGATTTGACTCGTTTTAGCCTCTATGCTATAACGGAAGTATCGAGGAAGCCAAAGCACACACACTTTAAATCTTCATTTCAAAACATATACTTTTTGTGCGCGGTTTTTCCCACGATCAAATTTTGGCGCCGTTGCCGGGGATGGGAACGGTTTGATTTCACAAGTTTGCTAACTTTTCTTCTTTATTTTTTTGGTGTGCAGGTTAAAGTTTTAGCATTGCAGAAGTCCACACTTGCTCAAGTGTGGTCGGGTAATTCTTTTATATTCTTATTTTCTGCTGCTAATTTTTTATATCACCTGTACATTGTAAATAATTTTAAGAACTAAAATACGGAAAATTGGATGCTTTAAAACGGTTTAGACATTTGCATCTAGGCACGTGTCAATTTTCATTCCAATATACTGTATTTTATTCTTATGTTGTTGTGATATTGATAGGAGGTGTACATATTGCATAGCATATAGTTAGGACAAACACTTCAGTGATTTATTCGCTTTTTTGTTCATGCTTATCTATATTGCACACTTGCACAAATTTAACTTAAGGGCAAAACCCAAGACAATATAAGGTGGGGAAGTTATTACCCTCCCTTAGTCCAAAAATCACCTCATCACTCACACAACCCAAGCCTTAATAAAATTGCTAGACGTTGGCCCCTAGGGACATCTCGGACTCATTTAGGAGATTGACCTAAGGGGGAAGTTGTTAGAAGTTGACTCTTGCTAAATCGGTGTCTAAGGTTGGGATTGAGAGGCGAAACTTTGAAAAATAGTGATTTGGCATAATTAGGCCCATTGCTCCGGCACGGATACCTCCCACTAATCTTGCCCCTACCTGGCCGATTAACTTGTGGTCCGCTTCCGACAATATACCCCCCGTGGACAGTCTAACCAGTTAGGAGTCGTGTAGGTCTAAGTCAACCCTAGCATAGGCTTGTTTTCTTTTTCTTTTTCTTTGTTTGTTTGCTTGTTTGTTTGTTTTCTTTTTTTGTATACCGTGATATGGATTTTAACAACAACAATTCTTTCAACCATAATATGAATCCATATTTCACTCCGACCTCATTTGATTCGGATCACTCCAACTCGGCTATGTACAACATGAACCAATCATATAGGCCGAGTTGGGATTATCCGACTCAATATGACCCTTATCCTCAACCATATGACCATAATTTTCAAAATAATTTCAACTCTTCACAGAGTTCATGGGGATTCACCTACCCCGAGTCAAATGTTCAACCATCTTGTCCACAATTTCCACAATATTCATTCTCCAATTTTGATTCATATACTCCTTTTCCTGAACCACCAATTTAAGAAAAATCATCATTGGAAAGGAGTATGGAAGAGTCCCTACAACAAATGCAAAATTTGCTCAATTCACAATCCTTCCCATATCAAACTCCACATACTCCTTTTCTAGAGCATCCAATTGAAGAAGAATCTAAACTAGAAAAGCGTTTGGAAGTCTTTTGTGAAAGAATGCAAAACATGTTGGACTCATCCTCTAAACCAAATTTTCAAGAGTCCTACTCATCTTTTCCAGTCTCACTTATTCAAAATGAACAAACTTCAATACTGGACTTGAGTATGGAACCCTTGCGTGAGTCCGAGCAGCAACCGCAAAATCCGATGGACTCACAAATCCACCATAATTTCCAAAATCAACTTCCATACTCATATTTTCAAGAACCAATTACAAAGAGTATGGAAGACATGATTCTGAGTCCCAATTCTGTTACACGGCCTATCAGTAGGTTAGATTCACTTTTGAGCGAATTGATCAATGAGAGCGAGGAAAGCTTTCTTGTCAACCTTTGACCGATTCTTATATCCCTAACTCTACTAATTGGACCCATGAATCATGTCATTTTGAAAATCCAGCTTCAATTTCAGAACATACATTTGCACTTGACCACGCTCCACGTTATGAAAATCACCTGGACAGTCTGGCAAGTTATCCCTTTCCTGAAATTGAAACCGAACCTGACTGTGATCCTGAACCTCATGTTAGTAATTCCATTTCGCTTTTTAATTCAATAATGACTCCAGTATCTTTACTAGATTTTTTCTCTATTCCGGAGTCAACGTTGAATCCTGTACCAGTACACCGTGAAATGGAATCACCAATCTCTAATGATCACACTTCATTCATGGGGAAAGTGTGTGAACATCACTTCTTTGGTTTGGACCCTATTTTTGAACCAATTTCGACTCTCATTGTTGACTCTCGACTTGATCTGAGTCAACTTCCCGAGTCGGTATCGATTTTTGTTCCTGTTCCATTTGAGTCCAAATCAAACATCTCTCAAAATCACACTTCATTGTTGGACAAGAATGTAAAAGAAAATGACTCAGTCATTATTTTTGAAAATTGGCCATTAGATGGGGATAAATTTTTTAATAAGACCATTCAATCCATAATTCTTTTCTGGGGTCATATTAGAGAGGTCCTTGGTGGGTTTCTGGATGATCCACGATATCTTGATTGGGTCGCAACGCTTGGCCCAATCCGACCACCACCAGAGCCACCCCCTTGAGGTAATTTTCCTTCTCTCCCATTTATTTCATGTATATACACATTTACGATGCATTGAGGACAATGCGTGAGATAAGTGTGGGGGAGGGTTTACTAACGTAGTTAGTTTTATATTTTCTTTCTTTTACACTTCTTTTTAATTATTAAAAAAATCTTTTATATAACAACTTTTCTTTTCTTTTTTTTTCAAAACTTTTTGAAACAAGAGAAATAGTTTTTGATTTATTTTTAAGAAAATTAAGATTATCTTAGGAATTAGGAAGAGCTAAAATTATGAAATTTTAAACCGAGTCAAAATAATAGATCTTGTCTAAATTTTAGGATAAGAAAGTAAAATTGAAAAGATAATTTGATCTTAAATTTTTTGCCTTAGATTTATGCACTTCACACTTACACAATTTTTGGGATTGAAACAAAGACTGAAATGCCATAAAAAATATATATATAAAAAAAAAATTTATGACAATAAAAACTACTTATTGAAGTTGGGTAATTATGCCTCAGGAAGCATGATTATTCATACCTAAAACGGTGGACAAAAACAAAATAATCCTCTTTAGTTTTGTGGCCTTGTTTACTCGAGTCCTTAAGTCCGAGGGATGTTTTCTCATCTGGTGCCCTAAGACCATCTGGTTTGGGAGTCACCGGCTAAAGGCTCACTACCCGGGTAAAATAAGAAAGCCTAAGAAAACTAAGGGAAGAAAAAAAAAGGGGAAAATATATATATAATAAAATGGCATGAAAGTTAGAGTCGATATCCTAAAAACCTCCACTAAGTGCATATTTTTCTAAGAATTTTATGAAAGATCAAAGAGTCAATTCAATTTTAAATTCTTATATTTAATTTATAACAAGATTTTTTGCATTTTGACTTAGTTTAAGAAAGAACAATTTCTGGTTAACCTATGACCTTAGATCACTTATATTTTCGCAAAAATATTTCAACACTTTTCTCTATTTCAAAATGTGTTTTCAAAATACTAACATTTGATTTCTTTCTTTATGGATTTTGTGGGTGTAATCCGCTGAAAACCCTCAGGAGACAAAACTCCTCCTCTAGGGGAAACTTAGAGGTTTAACGGCTTGTTGCACATGCTCAGTGCAATCGCGTCACCTGCGAAAGTGGTGTAATAATTTCTTATTTTTGTTTTGCTCGGGACGAGCAAAAAGATAAGTGTGGGGGTGTGATTAGTATCTAACTTTGCATAATTTATACCACATCTTCACATTTATTTCATATTAAATTCTGCTAATAATCCCTTACTTGCTTCATTCTAGGTCCATGGTGTGCAATGGAGAAGAAGACCCTAAATCACCATTTAATGGTGATTAAAAGCCTATTAAAGATAGTCATTGACCTAGAGAGGTGATTCTGTACAAACCAGGGGCTGAAAAGACAAAACCGTGCACCAGAACTGACAGGGGACAGAAAGGACCGCGCGCGGCGCCAGGATGGCCGCGTTTCGCCGCGTTTCCGTGGCCATACGGTCGCGGCGCGCGCGCCGCTTCGGGCCAGGGTTTGTCCCCTGGCCTCCTGTTCCCTTGACGCCTATAAATACCCCCTGGGGTTCCTGCATTGAAGATATACAGAGTTTTAGGGTAGTTTTCATTTCCATGTTGTAGTTTAGTTTAGGTTAGGTTAGTTCTTTTTCTCCCTCTTTGTATTTTCCATTTTGTAGATCTTGTAATAGGGAGAGAGAGTGGTTCATGCTTGGAATGCAAGAGTGCTTGTAATAGAAGGTGACAATCTATGAAAGGTGCTCTCTTTACCTCTCTATGTTTTCTTCTCTCTAATCTCTTTTACATGTGTAGCTAGTCTTTTCTCTCATGGCAACTAACCACTAACCACCAACTTGCTAACTTCTTTTAAGATAATCCACATGAATCTAATAGCCTCGTTTTGGCCTTGCTCTTGCAAGAGCCATTGATGGCTCATGATGATGGATCTAACACTCTAACTTCCTAACTCTCTAACAAGCTAACATTACTTTATTTCATGCTTGCTCTTATTGGGTTTTGATGATTTAAGTGTTGCTTGCACTTGTTTGTTGAGTTGGGTTGTGATGAGTTACATATGGGTCATGCTTTGAATCGCTCTTGAACCAAGGACTAGTGATGGCCAATGATACATGTGAGGCAACTATCACTAAGAGGTTAGCATGTTGGTAGAGTTATTAGTAGTTAGTGCCATGAGTTTTCTTTCTTTTTCACTTTGTTTTAAAAATACAACAAAAATCACAAACAAATTCTTTTCGATGTTTCCTACTTCTTTGTGTTTCACCGTACTTCTCTTTTCATTCTTTTCTTTCTTTTTTTTCATTCTTTAAAACTTTGAAGAATCTTTAACAAACACGTGAATCAACCGGTAAAGCTTCTATCGCCTCCCATCCTTGTGGATTCGACTCGTTTTAGCCTCTATGCTATAACGGAAGTATCGAGGAAGCCAAAGCACACACACTTTAAATCTTCATTTCAAAACATATACTTTTTGTGCGCGGTTTTTCCCACGATCATTTACCAGGGCGGCGCGTGTAGCGCCGCCTGCCGCGCGCAACCCGCTTGTCCCCCTGTTGGCTGCATGTCCCGGTTTCTGGTTTTGGGCCCCTGGTTTTGACGAAACCACTCTCCAAGGTCAATGACTATCTTTATAGGCTTTTAATCACCAACTAAATGGAGATTTTGGGTCTTCTTCTTCATTTTATGTCATGAATCTAGAAACATACAAGAGAGGTATAACTAGCAGAATTTAATATTAAATAAATATGAAGACGTGGTATGAAATCTGTAGTTTTAGAGACTAATCACACCCGCACACTTATCTTTTTGCTCGTCTCGAGCAAAACAAAAAAACTAAGAAAATTATTACACCACTTTCGCAGGTGATGCGATTGCACTGAGCATGTGCAACAAGCTGTTAAACCTCTAAGTTCCCTAGAGGAGGAGTTTTGTCTCCTGAGGGTTTTCAGCGGATTACGCCCCAAAATCCATAAAGAAATTAATCAAATATTAATATTTCCAAAATGCATTTTGAAATAGAGAAAAATGTTGAAATATTTTGCGAAAATATAAGTGATCCAAAGTTATATGTTAACCAGAAATTATTCTTCCTTAAACTAAGTCGAAATCCAAAATCTTGTTATAAATTAAATGTAAATTTAAAATAGAATTTATTCTTTGATCTTTCATAAAACTCTTAGAAAAATATGCACTTTGTGAACAGTGAAGATTTTTGGGATACGACTCTAATTTTCATGCCATTTATTCATATGATTATTATTTTTTTCTTCCCTTAATTTTCTTAGACTTTCTAGCTTACCGGGTAGTGAGCCGTTAGCAGGTGACTCCAAAACCAGATAGTTTTAGGGCAACAGATGAGAAAACATCTCTCAGACTTAAGGACTCAAGTAAATAAGGCCACAAAACTAAAGGGGATTATTTTTTTTGTCCACCATTTTATGTCTGAATAATAATACTTCTTGAGGCATAATTACCCAATTTCAATAAGTAGTTTTATCATTATTTTTTTATATATTTTTATAGCATTTTTTTATGACATTTTCACTCTTCGTTTCAATCCCAAATATTGTGTAAGTGTGAAGTGCATAAATCTAAGGCAAAAAATTCAAGATCAAATTATCTTTCTTACTTTCTTATCCTAAAATTTAAACAAGATCTATTATTTTGACTTGGTTTAAAAATTCATAATTTTAGGTCTTCCTGATTCCTGAGATAATCTTAATTTTTTTAAAAATAAATCAAAACTAATTCTCTTTTTTCAAAAAGTTTCTAAAAAGAAGTGTAAAAGAAAGAAAATGTAAAACTAACTATGTTAGTAAATTCTCCCCCACACTTATCTTACGCATTATCCTTTGTAAGTACACCTAGAGGGGGGGTGAATAGGTGTACGGCTAATCTAATGAACAAAATGCGGATATTAAAACTTAAAGGGCAACACACTTAGTGTTACCAACGAGTGTAGCCGAGTTCCCGGTGAAGGGCTCTGGACTAACTCCTCTTGATTCCTCTGAATAAGAGTTGAGGCGCTATATGAAACTCTCGTGGTTAGACACAAGTGAGGCACACTAACAATCACAACCAAGCATATAAGTATGATTGAGCAATATGAATGATGCAAGGCACAATATAAAAGAGAGAGAGTTAGAGTTAATGGATCAAACGCAAACACTGAGATTTGTTTCGAGGTTCGAGCACACAGCTCTACATCCCCGCCTTCACACAGAAGGATTTCCACTAACTTGTCCACACAGGACTCCCATATAGAGAACCTCCACTGAGGATTTGGGGCAATACAATAACCGGGAGTACACAACTCCTCTCTCAATTACAACACAACCTCTATACTTAGAGGTTAGGGATAAAGCCACTCAAACACAATCACCTCACACTTGAGGGATGGGCACAAAGCCAAACAACCAATCAATCTCTCACTAGAGGGATAGGGCACAAAGCCACCACTCCAATAATCAACCTCTACACAATAGGGATATCACAAATAAGGAGGGTTTACAACTTGGTGATCAAAAGACCACAAACCAATTCTTTTCCTACAAAACAAAGATCCTAATAGATAGGATAACAAGATAGGCTCAAGTGTGGAAAACAAAGAGTTTGGAAATCAAAAACTCAAAGAAAAACTCTAGGAAAAAACTCTAGATAGAATTGAAAATGAAGATCAAACCAATTCTCAAAGACTTTTTTTTCTTTGAATTTTTCAACCCCTTTTAAAACAAAATAAAGATCAAATCTTTAAAGCTCTAAAACTCTTTTGAAACTTGTAATAAAACTCTTTAAGAATGTAAATTTTTCTCTCTTGAAAACTTGTGAAAAACAGCCAAGGATTGGGGTTTAAATAGGCCCAATCACAATCTGCTCGTTGGCAGCTGGCATGGGCAAAATTGCCCTCCGGTCGACCGGCCGGTCGACCGGCCAACGGTCAAAAATATGACCGTTGAGCCTATTGATCGACCGCCCGGTCGACCAGGCCCAGAACCAGAGAGCAACGGCTCTCTGGCCGGTCGACCGCCCGATCGACCGGGCCAACCCGAGAGTGGGTTGACTTCAGTCGGTCGACCGGCCTAAAAGGCTGACTGTGTGCACATCCTTGTGCACGTCGGTCGACCGGTCCGGTCGACCGACCAGTCCGGTCGACCGTCCCGGTCGACCGCCAGGGCCTGGCAGGCAGATCAATTTTCAGAACTTGAAAACTGGGTTTTTATTTATCAAATAAATCCCATAAAATTTCTAAAAATCTACAAAAAATAGTTTCAGTATAATACTTTGATATACAAATATGTTTGAGTAAAATCAAACCATGTTACAAACATTTTAAACTATTTTTGTAACTTAAAAATTTTGCTGAAAACCAAAAATCGTATTTTCCTAAACTTAGATTTTGAAATGGAAATCCGATTTTTTCAAAACACATCCAAATACAAAAACATGATATTGAAACAACTTTTAAGCATGTTGTATATGGATATAATCCAATATACATGTAAAGATATATATCAATGTTTTTGACATTAAATTCGAAAATAAGTTTTGTTAAAATACCAAAAATCTAAACTCATGATATAGACTATCAAACTAAGTTTGTTTAACTAGTTGAAGCATAGATGTATATAGAACAAATCTAATATACATTAAACCATGAACTTGTTTTGATATAATATCTATTCATGAAAATCAAGATCGGTTAAACTAAAAACCGAAAACCAAAACCAAAACATGAAACGTGTGTGTGTTGTGAACTTGAGTATATCACACTATCTAATCTCTAACAAATGGATCTAAACAATAAACTAAACAATGTACCGAAGTCTTCTTATAGAGCGCCGTCTCCAAGTCGACTCGATCCAAACGTGATCCACCGAGCTTGACTCCAACGAGTGCTAAATATGAACTTTGATGCTCGGGCTCTTGAATCACCATATGAAAGCTCCAAAACACCTTTGTTGAAGCTAATCACCTACTAATATCTTGGTTAAGTATCTGAAACTAAACATTAAAAGATTATTAATAAACTATAACTACATGAATTAATCATTATCAAAACTAGAGTGGAAGGCCTCTGGGCCAACAATTTATCCCTTTTTGATTGTGACAAAACTCATGGAGTTATATATGCATGGATTAAAGTTAAGCTTCAAAGAAGCTCCCCCTTAACTCATGCATAGCAATAAACAATAAGATATGCAATGAATGGTAAATATGAATATGCATGTTTGATATGCAATGAATGGTAAACATGCATAATGAAATAAACATACTCTTGATACCAAACTTTTAAAATAAATTCCTTTTCCTTTTGTTTAAAATAAACATGTTCTTAAGTGTCAATTGAAAATATAAACTTAAAATATTACTCTTGATACTAATAAAAATTTCAATTGAAAACTTTATCAATAAAAGCAATAAAAGCTTTTGATACCAATCAATAAAAACTCTTGATACCAATTGAAAGATAATCAATAAAAGCTCTTGATACCAATAATAAAATTTTTAACAAAAGTTCTTGATACCAATAAACTAAAACAACGAAATATGTTCTCTTGATACCAATATCAACAAACATAAAACAAACTCTCTTGATACCAATATGAAACAAACTTTGATATAAACTTACAAATAAGCAGTAAACATGCATATAAACTCAAATACTTCTATCCCTTTTTGTCAATCATCAACAAAGGGGTCAAAGAAAACAATAAAATAATGTTCTCCCCATTTTTGTCTTAAACAAAAAAAATATCAATAAGGGGTGAAATCAAATCAAAACATTATGATACCAATTGAAAAAAAATATATCAATTTAGTGCATCATGATATCAATTGAAGATGAATAAAACATACAAATTGAAAGTACATAAAATAAATATTTTTAATATAAATAAACATGTCTATATTATACCAATTGAAAGTAAATAAAACATGGTGAAGAAATCAACCAAAATTTTGATATTTATTGAAAGATGTAAACATATAGACAATCTTGATATCAATTGTAAAAATTAGTACCAATTGAAAGTAATTTTTCATTAGGAGGATATGATACCAAAAATAATCAATATCATTTTCAATCATTTTTTAACATAAAGTACGGGAGTAAAATACCAAAGGTAAACAAAACCAATTAAAAGGTGAAATATGAATTTTCTCCCCCTTTATGAAATTTCAAACAAAATGATGCATAAGCTTGTATAAGATACCAATTGAAATATAATCAATTGAAATATAATAGTCATTGAAGAAATCAAGCTTAGCATAACCAAAAATTTGTGCTCAGAGATATAGAGATATAGTAAGCACAAATAAAACATATATATATGTATGAAAAATTGAATACCAATCGAAATTGATACTATTTTGAATTTGAAGCATATATATATAAAAACATATATGAGTATACAAAAAGAATATCAATAGTGATACCAATTGAAAAGATCCAATGATACTAATTGAAAACATAATAAGATCAAGTGTATAACTCATATTTCCTACCACCCATTTCATGCACATGTTTAAAAGAATTTTCAATAATAAGCATACAAGGTATGGTCGCCCAACCAACCGCCCTTGAATGGGTAGGAGTTTTCAAAAATAAGTTTGAAAATATATTATGTTTGAAAACTCTACCATAATGAAGAATACGAACTAGTTATATGAAAAATTTAAAAAACTAGTACGAAATCCTTCAAGTAAGGAATAAAACAAAAATATTTCATGAAACATGAAAATCACTAAACCGTTGACACTCAAAAGATGTAAAGCTCATATATGACTCATGAAAATAAAATCATGAGAAAACATCAAATAATGTGAGTGTACAAGTTTTGTGTGAAAGACATATTCATGAAAATAGGCAATAAGCTCAATATGAAATTCCTTAAAACATGAAAATCAAGAAAATCTAATTTTCATCAAAATAATTTAATCTTCAAGGCATAAGTACGTTTTGTACAAACTAGAGTATACATACATATCCAAAACACGAATGAGTCCACAAAAGTATATGCATAAAGGCAAGTGGCTCAAGGATGTATATGTATAACTAATAGTTTAGACAAAATAGTCGTATACATGAAGTTAAACTTTCACATGAAAATATGTACAAAATGGGAATACAAGTCAAATGTATGAATCATCAAAACTAGGCTATACTAGTATATCTAATAAGTACAAATGAGCATTCAAGCACAAACACATAATAATCTATTTGTGGCTCACTAGTGGTATAAGTATATATCCAAGTTTTAATGAAAACTAACATCTAAACATGTAATCAAAATATGAAGCATAGAAATCAAAACATAACTTATAAGATCATTATGTATATGAACATGCATTAGATCTAGGACATACACATTAGTTAAAACAAATGTGAGAACACAAAGGTATAAGTCCATATTAAACATGGGTGTCTCAAATACTAATCATGTATGACTATAGTCTAATAAGCATGGCATATGCATAATGAGCATTAAAACAAAACATGCTATAAATGAATGATTTAAAAGCATGCAAACATAAATGAGGAGTAAGGGATAGTTACCAAAATCATGAGGGCAACTCTTCATGTCTCTAAAATAAGGTGGTCCTCCCACTAAACTCCCCTTGAAAGTGATGCATCCAAATAGTCCTCTTTAAGCTCGGAACGCATTCACCTCAAGGAACCATCGCTCTCACGTCATGTGAGAGCCCACACCTACATCAAATAAAATAGGAGTGGTCTTTGGTACCCACACTTTTTTGGGTCCATGGGGGTTAGCTCCTTTCTTAACCTAAACAAATTTATTTGCTAAATTTGAATCATGCATCCTATCATAACAAAATTTAATAAGGTGACCCTTACGTCCACAATGTGTACAAGTGTACACATGAGCATACATCGTGTTATGGGTGTGAACGTGGGAAGCATGTGTATGCCGTGGTTTGTGTGCATGCATAGGAGGAACTTGTTTCTTTCGAAACATAGATTCCAAACGTGTATGATTCAAAACACAATGGCTCAAAGTGGAGCCCAAACAATCAACACTCTTCTTATGCATAGATATATCATTTTCCATTTTAGAAGAGGTGCATGCAATATGTAAGCTAAATGTGAAGCTACACTAGCATGGCAAACATGAGAATCTAAATCATTTTCAAAGAAACATTTTCATTAGACATCAAATCCAATTCCTTTGAAATAGAAATAATTTTCATTTTTAAAGATTCATTTTCTTTTACAACAAAATTAAGTTTTGAAGACAAGTTTTCATTTTTCTTCAAATATCATTACAATCATTTTTATTTTTCAAAATCTTATTTTCATTTAGGGCAAGATCAAGTTGGGATTTAAGTGAGTCACGTTCACTTGAAATCTCATCCCTTTCTTGCAAAGCAATCTCAAGTCTAGAAGTTAAATTTTTTACTTTCTTCTTTTAAACCAAAATTATCCTTTTTCAAAAGTTTATATTTTGAAATCAAATTTTCACAATTTTTGGCAAGTTCATCATTCAAGACTTGTGCAGCCAAACACTCATTGCAATATGAACTAGTACTAGCATCTAGTTGAGTTTCTGATTGTACCTCAAGGGAGTCATTCCTTTGGACCATGAAGCAACGTTCGTCGGACTCGTCTCGACTAGATTTCTTCTTCTTATTGATAAGCGTTGGTAGCTCAGGAGATATCAAAATGTTCTATACTGCAAAAGCGGAATCATAGTGAGAAAACATATGTAAATATTTTTTGTCAAGAGATGCTCTAAGTGCCTTAAGGGCTTGTGCATTAGCCTCTATATGCTTGCTATCACTAAGGTAGGATTCCTTGGTAATGGCAAGATAAACTTTATAACCTAGAGCTTTTAAATGACTACTCATCATAACCTTCCATATATCAAGTCTAGAGATATCAAACATGGGAGGGCTATCCATGAGTGCAAACTATATGTGTGCAAATGCAAATGCAAATGATAGACTAGCAAAACCAAGATCACACTCCTAGGTGGTTAAACCTAATATCAGGAGCATAGGCTCTGATACTAATTGTAATTACACCTAGAGGGGGGTGAATAGGTGTACGGCTAATCTAATGAATAAAATGCAGAAATTAAAACTTAAAGGCAACACACTTAGTGTAACCAACGAGTGTAGCCGAATTCCAAGTGAAGGGCTCTGGACTAACTCCTCTTGATTCCTCTGAATAAGAGTTGAGGTGCTATATGAAGCTCTCGTGGTTAGATACAAGTGAGGCACACTAACAATCACAACCAAGCATATAAGTATGATTGAGCAATATGAATGATGCAAGGCACAATATAAAAGAAAGAGAGAGTTAGAGTTAATGGATCAAACGCAAACACCGAGATTTGTTTCGAGGTTCGAGCACATAGCTCTATGTCCCCGCCTTCACACAAAAGGATTTTCACTAACTTGTCCACACAGGGCTCCCACACAGAGAATCTCCACTGAGGATTTGGGGTAATACAATAACCGGGAGTACACAACTCCTCTCTCAATTACAACACAACCTCTACACTTAGAGGTTAGGCACAAAGCCACTCAAACACAATCACCTCACACTTGAGGGATGGGCACAAAGCCAAACAACCAGTCAACCTCTCACTAGAGGGATAAGGCACAAAGCCACCACTCCAATAATCAACCTCTACACAAGAGGGATATCACAAATAAGGAGGATTTACAACTTGGTGATCAAAAGACCACAAACCAATTCTTTTCCCACAAAACAAAGATCCTAATAGATAGGATAGTAAGATAGGCTCAAGTGTGGAAAACAAAGAGTTTAGAAATCAAAAACTCAAAGAAAAACTCTAGAGAAAAACTTTAGATAGAATTAAAAATGAAGATCAAACTAATTCCCAAAGACTTTTCTTTTCTTTAAAATTTCCAACCCCTTTTAAAACAAAATAATGATCAAATCTTGAAAGCTCTAAAACTCTTTTGAAACTTGTAATAAAATACTTTAAGAATGTAAATTTTTCTCTCTGGCAAGCTTGGTGAAAAATAGCCAAGGATTGGGGTTTAAATAGGCCCAATCATAATCTGCCCGTTGGCAGCTGGCAGGGGCAAAATTGCCCTCCGGTCAACCGGCCAACGGTCAAAAATATGACCGTTGAGCCTGCCGGTCGACCGCCCGGTCGATCGCACCCAGAACCAGAGCGCAACGGCTCTCTGGCCGGTCGACCGCCCGGTCGACTGGGCCAACCCGAGAGTGGGTTGACTTCAGTCGGTCGACCGGCCTAAAAGGCTGGCTGAGTGCACATCCTTGTGCACGTCGGTCGACCGGTCCGGTCGATCGACCACTGGTCCGGTCGACCATCCCAGTCGACCGCCAGGGCCGACGGCAGATCAATTTTCAGAACTTGAAAACTGGGTTTTTTTTTATCAAATAAATCCTATAAAATTTTTAAAAATCCACAAAAATAGTTTTAGTATAATACTTTGATATACAAACATGTTTAAGTAAAATCAAACCATTTTACAAACATTTTAAAATATTTTGTAACTTAGAAATTTTGTCGAAAACCAAAAACCGTATTTCCAAAACTTAGATTTTGAAAGGGAAATCCGATTTTTTCAAAACACATCCAAATACAAAAACATGATATTGAAACAACTTTTAAGCATGTTGTATATAGATATAATCCAATATACATGTAAAGATATATGTCAATGATTTTTACATTAAATTTGAAAATAAGTTTTGTTAAAATACCAAAACTCCAAACTCATCAAATAAACTATCAAACTAAGTTTGTTTAACTAGTTGAAGTATAGATGTATATAGAACAAATCTAATATACATTAAACCAAACTTGTTTTGATATAATATCTATTCACGAAAACCAAGATCGGTTAAACTAAAAACCGAAAAGCAAAACCAAAACATGAAACGTATGTGTGTTGTGAACTTGAGCATAATGATCGAGTCGGAACTAGCACTCTTAAAACGTGTATTTTATGAAATCAATGAAAAGCTCGTATGTGCTAATATTCCCTCGATACTTCCATTACAGCACTAGCTCAACGGGTCGAATCCATAGGGACGGGAGGCGATAGAAGCATTAACAGTTTTTATTCACGTTTTATGTTAACAGTTCTTCTTTGTTAAAGAATTAGAAAAAGAAAATGAATAAGGAAAAGAAAAGAAATCTAGAAAGTGGTAGGTGGAGAAGGCGATAAACATGGCGAAGAAAACAAAAGAGAAGTGGTTTGAAAAACAAAATAGAAAAGAAGATGAAACAAAGGTGAACTAAGAGGATGGTGAAAACATCGATAGAAAAATTAGAAAAAGAGTTTGGAAATATGGAAATAATTTTCAAAACAAAGAAAATAAAACTCATGGCTACTAATTGCTAATTGCTCCACTAACCATGCTAATCTCTTAGTGATAGTTACCTCACATGGATCCTCGGTCATCACTAATCCTTGGCTTCAAGAGATGATACAAAGCATGACTCATAAGATTGATCTTCTACATTCAAACAACACATCCATACCACTAACAAGTTGCAAGCTACTTATTAAATCATCAAAATCAGTTAGAGGTGAGCATGAAATAAAGAAGACATTGCAAGTTAGCAAGTTAGTAGGTTAGGTGTTAGAAATATTAGAATGTTAGAATCCATCATCATGAGCCATCATCGGCTCTTGCAAGACAAGGCCTTATAGAGGCTATTAGATTTATGTGAATTATCAAGTAAGTGGTTAGATGGTTAGTGGTTAGTAGTTAGATTGTCATGAGAAGAAAAGTTAGCAAAGCATCATGTAGAAGATGGAGAAGATTATAATGGAGAAGAAAGGAGGCACCTTTACTAAACTGTCACCATCTATTACATCAATCCCTCTCTATCTCTCTCTGAATCTCTCAGCCCTAATACATGATCTAAAAGAAAAGAAAATACAAAAGAAATGAAATGAAGATCACCTACCTACACTACACTAAAACATAGAAACCCTAGCCTAAAATCAAAAACTTCTCCTAAAATCAAAAACTGCTTGCGCTTTGGCCAACTACAGGGCTATTTATAGGCATAGGAGGTTTCTGGAAGACGAGACGGGGCCACGCGTCAAAGATCGACGCATGGCCCAACCAGATTGCCGCGGATCCATGGCAATACCAGGGACAAAAGTCCCTGGTTTCGGTGCGGGAATCCGTGGCGCTTCGGGACCTTCTTGGTATATTCAGTTTCTGGTAATTTCGCCCGAATATTTGTCTGACGTGAGCAAAGGTCTAGGTTCAATGTATCTTCTAGATGTTCCCTTACACAGCCTCCAAGTAATGCGGATTTAATTACCCGAAATTGGGTTTAATTAAGCTCTTATTACTTCTTTGCCCTTAAACTCTTGATTTACATGCAAGAGAGACCAAAACACAATTTAAACCGACATTTTATTCATGGGAAATGCGATATAATAATGCAGAATTGTAGACTAATCACACCCCCACACTTATCTTTTGCTCGTCTCGAGCAAAACAAGAAAAGAAAAACTATGCTACAAATGTTATTACACCACTTTCGCAGGTGACGCGATTGCACGAGCGTGTGTAACAAGCCGTTAAACCTCTAGGTTACCCCTAGAGGAGGAGTTTTGTCTCCTGAGGGTTTTCAGCGGATTGTACCCACAAAATCTATAAAGAAAGAAGACAAATGTTACTATTTTAAAACACATTTTGGAAGAGAGACGAGTTTATGAAATATTTTTGTAAATATATAAGCGATCGAAGGTCATAAGTCCACCAAAAATCATTCTTCCTTAAACTTAGTCTCTATGAAAGATCTTATCTTCAATTAAGGTAAGAATTCAAAATTAGATTGAGTATTTATCCTTCATAAAACTTAGATAATATGCACTTTGTGATAGTAAAGATTTCTGGGATTTCAACTCTAACCATCAAGCCAATTATATTTTTTATATATTTTCTTTTTCTTCTTTTTTCTTCCTTAGTTTTCTTAGGCTTTCTAGTTCACCCATGTAGCGAGCTTATAACCGATGACTCCCAGACCAGACGGTCCTAGGGCACCTGATGAGAAAACATCCCTCGGGTTTAAGGACTCGAGTAAATAAGGCCACAAAACTAAGGGGATTTATTTGTTTCTTTTGACCACCGTTAGGCGTGAATAATCATGCTTCTTGAGGCATAATTATCCAGCTTAATAAGTAATATTTTATTCATAAATATATTTCTTTTTATTTATTTTTGTTTTATGGCATTTTAGGTCTTTGTTTCCATCCCAAAAATGTGTAAGTGTAAAGTGCAAATTATCTAAGGCAAAAAAATTCAAGATAAAATTATTTCTCCAATCTTTTATACTTAACCTATAATTTAAACAAGATCTATTATTTTGACTAGGTTTAAGATATCATAATTGAGATTTTCTTAGTTTCTAAGATCATCTTGTTGGCCCAGAGGCCTTCCACTCTAGTTTTGATGATGATTAACTCATGTAGTTATGTTTAATAATAATCATGTGATTTTAGTTTCAGATCATGTAACAAGATATTAGTTGGTGATTGCTTCAAAAAGAGGAGTTTGGAAGCCTTCACTTGATGATTCCCGAGCCCGTGCATCAAGATCATACATAGCCTTGCTCGTTGGATCACGGAGTTTGGATCGGATCGACTTGAAGATGAAGATCGTCAAGAAGACTTAGGTATCCTAGTTTAGTTTAGTGTGTTATCCATTTGTAAAGATAAGAATAGTTGATATGCTCAAGTG
This sequence comes from Agave tequilana, assembly GCA_038442645.1. Classification (NCBI taxonomy): domain Eukaryota; kingdom Viridiplantae; phylum Streptophyta; class Magnoliopsida; order Asparagales; family Asparagaceae; genus Agave; species Agave tequilana. The sequence continues at coordinate 139,365 of JAVJIF010030906.1, forward strand.
CACAACACACACAAGTTTTATGTTTGGATATTGGTTTTTCGTTTTTGGCTTAACCAATATTTGTTTTCATGAATAGTTTGATCAAAACAAGTTTACTTTATTTTTATGTATATTAGATGTGCTCTATATACATATATGCTTACATGACTTATACAAACTTATTTTGACTATCCTATTCATGTATTGAAAAATTAAAGTTCGATAAAATACAGTTTTGGTTTTTGGTAAAAATGATAAGACACAAAAATAGTTCAAATTGCTTGATATTTGAGTTGAAATTTTTATCACATGTTTATATATCAATGCAAAATGGTAAAACTATTTTTGGGAATTTTTAGAAGAGATAAAAGAAGTTTTAAAAATATTTTTAACATGATTTTCTGACCCAGGACAGTGGCTAACAGGCTCTGCTCTCTGTATCTGGGCGGTCGACCGGGCGGTCGACCGGGTTGCCCCAATGGTCAAAAATATAACCGTTGGCGGTCGACCGACCGGTCGACCGCAAGCCTGTCAGGCTGCCAGATCAGCCTAACGGCTAGTTTTCTGTTTGGGCTATAAATACCTCATTTCTTGGGGGTTTTGAATAAGATTTCAAGAGCCAAAATTTCTTTGATATACAAGTGTTTTAAACAAGTTTTCAAAAGTGTTTTTGTGCCAAAAAGGATTCATCTTATTTGTTTTAGAGTTTTTGGAAAAATCAAAGAAAATAGAAAAATTGGGAGATTTGTATTGTTCTTCATTTCTATCTTTTACAAGAGTTTTCCCAAGTATTTTTCTTTGAGTTTTTGTTTTCCAAACTCTAGTTTTTTCACACTTGAGCTTATCATCTATCCTATTCTATTAGGATCTTGTTTTGTGGAAAAGAGGAAGAGAGATTGTTTGAGGTTGTTGTAGCCTCCAAGTTGTAAACACCCTTACTTTTGTTGTATCCCTCTTTGGTAGAGGTTGATCGGGTGATTGGTTTGCTCCCTCTTTGGTAGAGGTGAGATTGTGTTTTTCTCCCTCTAGTGAGAGGTGGAGTTTGGTTTGTATCCCTCTTCGGTAGAGGTGATTGTGGTTGTTGTTTGGCTACGGGCCTACCCCTCGGTTGTAAGGCGGTGTTTGAGAGAGGAGTTCGGTACTCCTATTGTTGTAACAAATCCTCCTCGGTGGAGGTTCCCTCGGTGGGAGATAGTGGATTGGAAATCCTTCTCGGTGAAGGCGGGGACGTAGAGCTAGGGGCTCGAACCTCGAAATATATCCTTGTGTTTGTGTTTGATCCATTATCTCTCTAACTCTCTCTCTTTTATTTGTGCAAAGCATCATTCTTAGCTTCATATCATATTTGCTTGTGTTGTGCCTTGCATCATTCATATTGTTGTATATTCTTTATATGCTTGGCTTGTTTGTGTGTGCCTCACTTATACTTAACCACAAGAGCTTCAATAGCACCTCAACCCATATCTAGGGGAATCAAGAGGAGTTAGTCCAGAGCCCTTCACGGAGAATTCGGCTACACTTGTTGGTTGTATTAAGTATTTGTGCAAATTAGTTTTTAAGCTTCCGCATTTAGCGCATTTAGTTTCTAGATTAGCATTATCACCTATTCACCCCCTCTAGGTGATTTACAATTGGTATCAGAGCCTACGCTCCTGATACTTAGGCTTAACATCCTAGGAGTGAGATCCTTGTTTGCTAATCTTGTTTGCATTTGCTTGTTTGTACACATATAGTTTTATACCATGGACTTCATAACCCACACTATGTTTGACCCTTCCAACATCATTATTTGGAAGACTAGGATGTCCGTTTATTTACTAACCCTAGGATATAAGGTTCACGTTGCCATTACCAAGGAATCCTTCCTTAGTGATAGCAAGCATATAGGGCCAATGCACAAGCCCTTGAGGCCATTAGAAGCACGCTTTCAAAAGAATATTTTATGCTTGTTTCTAATCTTGATTCCGCTTTTACAGTGTGGAACAAGTTGACAACCACCAACACCTCCAATCTTCAATGCCAATCCAACCGGAGGATGAATCTAGTGGAGATGAATCCGAGCCACAACAATGCTATACGGTCCAAGGGAATGACTCCCTTGAGGTACACTCGGAAACCCACTTAGATGATGATGATGATGCTAGTTCTTCAAATGATTATGTTGATGCCCATGCTTTGAATGAAGAACTATCTATAGTTTGTGAAAAATTAATTGAAAAATATAAGATTTTGAAAAGAAAAATCTAGGAATTGAAAAAGAAAATAAAAGTTTGCATTCTAGACTTGACAAGGTTTTGCAAGAAAAGGTTGAGGTCTATAATGAAAGGGATTCATTGAGATCTCAACTAGACCTTACTCTAAAAGAAAATAATTTTTTGAAGAATAAAAATGATAGTAATAATGTTTTGAAAAATAATGATGTTTTGTCTTCAAAAGTTGATTTTGTTTTAAAAGAGAATGTTGCTTTAAAAAATAAAATAATTTCTATTTCAAATGATTTAGAAGTTTGTTTAAAGAAAAATGTTTCTTTGCAAAATAAGATTGATGCACATGTTTGCCATGCTAGGGTTGTATCTCACACTTCACCTATTGCATGTTCCACTTCTTCCTTGATTGAAAATGATATAAATTTAATTAAGAAGAAAATGGATTGTTTGGGCTCCATTATGAGCAATGTGCTATGAACCATACACGCTTGGAAACTTTGTTTCGAAAGAAACAAGTTCCATCTATTATTCATGCACACCCCCCACGGCATACACATGATCCTCACGGACACTATCATCACTTGTATGCTCATGTGTACACTTGTACACATTGTGGACGTAAGGGCCACCTTGCTAAATTTTGCTTTGATAGAATACATGATGTTAATTTAGCAAATAATTTTGTTTGGGTTAGGAAAGGTGCTAACCCCCATGGACCCAAAAGACTATGGGTACCAAAGACCACCCCTCGTGTGTTTGATGTAGGTGTGGGCTCTCGCATGATGTGAGTGTTGAGATACCTTGGAGTGGATGCGTTCCGTACTTAAAGAAATCATTTGGATGCATCACTTTCAAGGAAGGTTTGGTGGGAAGACCACCATATTTGGAGACAAGGAGAGTTGCCTTCTAGGTTTTGGTAATGATCCCTAACTCCCATTTATTTACATGCTTTCCATTTCATTATTTATAGCATGTTTTATTGTCTATTGATTATTATGAAAATGTCATGTTTATTAGATCCTTGACATGCATGTATAGCCTTTGAGACACCCATGTTTAATATGGACCCATATGTTGTGTTCTCACCATTTGTTTAGCTATTATGCACATCATAGCTCTAATAGCATGTGGATTTACATAATGATGATTTATGTCTTGTTTAATGCTTCATGATTTGAATATATATTTAAATGTTAGTTTTCATTAAGACTAGAATTTATACTTGTACATGTAGTGGGCCACAAATAAATCTTTATATATGTTTGAGCTTGAATGCTTATTTGAACCCATTAGATGTGCTAGTATAGTCTAGTTTTGATGATTCATACATTTTAAACTTGTATTCCTATTTTTGGATTTCTTTTATTTGTATGAGTTTTCATTTCATGTACATGTCTATTTTGCCAAACTTTAAGATATACATGTATACCTCTTGAGTTATTTGCCTTTCATGTAAATCTATACATATGGACTCAATTGTGTTTAGGGATATGTATGTATACTTTTTGTGTTGACAAATCATACATATACCTTGAAATGAAATTTGTTTTAATGAAAATTTAGTTTTTCATGTTTCCATATGTTTATATTTAACTTCATGTATATGTCCATTTTATCCAAATTATTGTTTATACATATACATCCTTTGAGCCACGTGCCTTCATGCATATATCTTTGTGGACTCGTTGTGTTTGGATATGTATGTATACTTTAATTTGTATATGACATACATATACCTTGAAGATTAAATAAGTTTTGATGATTTTCAAGTTTTCATGTTTTAAGGAATATTGAGCTTATTGTCCATCTTTAATGATTATGATCTTCACATTGTATTTGTACACTCACATTTATTGTTTACTCATGTGTTTGTTTTCATGAGTCATATTTATGCTTAATTGGCTTAGAGTGTTGATTATCATGTGGATTTCATGTTTCATGAAAAATAATTTTGTTTTATTCCTTGCTTGAAGGATTTCGTACTAGTTTACAAATTTTTCATATAATTAGTTACGGTATTCTTCATATAGTAGAGTTTTCAAACAAATTATATTTTTCAAACTTAATTTTGAAAACCCCTACCATCTAAGGGCGGTTGGATGGGAGATCATGCTCATGTATGCTTTTAGTGAAAATCATTTTAAAACTTGAACATGATTGGGAGGATAGGTAATATGAGATATACATTTGATATTATTGTTGTTTCAATTGGTATCTTTGGATTCTTTCAATTGGTATCAATTTTGACCTTTATTGTATACTCATATATTTTCGTATATGTATGCTTGCATTTCAAAGAATATCAATTTCAATTGGTATCTACTTTTCATACATATATATGTTTTATTTGTGCTTATTATATCCCTATATCTTTAAGCACAAAATTTTGTTTATGCTAAAGCTTGAATTTTAACTTTGTTTCAATTGATTCAATTTTCAATTGGTATCTTATTTCAAACCTATGCATTGTTTTTGTTGGTATTTCATAAAGGGGGAGAAAATTCGATTTTCATATTTCATTTGGTATTTGTATCTCCACTCCCTTACTTTATGATAGAGAATAAAAATTTTAAATTGATATCATATACTTAAAAAAAATACTCTCTTTTGATATCAAGATGTTTATTTGAATGTTTTAAATTGGTATCTCAAAATTTTGTTTAAAGATAAATACAAAAGTTTTGATTTGTATTGCCTATCTCTTCTACATATAGATTCATGATGAATGTATCTTGTATTGAAGAGCTTGACAATCTCTTCTTTATGTGGTACACGTGTGTAGGAGGAGCTTCACATCTCCTCTTTTGTATTGCATAGTGTACGTTATGTGAATTAGGGCTTGTCATCCCTCCTTCATGTAATGTATCTATGTAGGGAAGCTTCACATCTTCCTCTTCATGAATGTATATAGCATATACCATTTATTTTATCGATCTATGTTTACTTTTAATTGGCATCAAGATGCTTCTTTGACATATTTTTAATTGATATATTAATTGATTGTCACCCCTATTTGTTTTTGTTTTTATTTTAGACAAAAAGGGGGAGAACATTGTCTTTATTTACCCTTATTGATGATTGTTTCTTTGTATTAAAAGGGGGAGAAGATTTTGTTTTGTTTTGGTTTTTACCCCTTTGTTGATGATTGACAAAAAGGGGGAGAAAGATTTTGAGTTTGATTGTGTTTTATATATGCATGTTTATGTTTTGCATATATTAAGTTTAATTTAGTTTAATTTTAATTAGTATCTAGAGCATGTTTTATTTTTGAACATTTCATTGATATCTAGAGCCTTTTATTGTTTATGCATATCTATGCATGTTTCATGTTTAATATTCATTGCATATTTATGTTTATATGTTTATGCATGAGTTAAGGGGAGCTTCTTTGAAGCTTAACTTTAATCCATGCATATATAACTCCATGAGTTTTGTCATCATCAAAAAGGGGGAGATTGTTGGCCCAGAGGCCTTCCACTCTAGTTTTGATGATGATTAACTCATGTAGTTATGTTTACTAATAATCTTGTGATTTTAGTTTCAGATCATGTAACAAGATATTAGTTGGTGATTGCTTCAAAAAGAGGAGTTTGGAAGCGTTCACTTGGTGATTCCCGAGCCTGTGCATCAAGATCATACATAGCCTTGCTCGTTGGATCACGGAGTTTGGATCGGGTCGACTTGAAGATGAAGATCGTCAAGAAGACTTAGGTATCCTAGTTTAGTTTAGTGTGTTTAGATCCATTTGTAAAGATAAGAATAGTTGATATGCTCAAGTGCACAACACACACAAGTTTTATGTTTGGATATTGGTTTTTCGTTTTTGGCTTAACCAATATTTGTTTTCATGAATAGTTTGATCAAAACAAGTTTACTTTGTTTTATGTATATTAGATGTGCTCTATATACATACATGCTTACATGACTTATACAAACTTATTTTGACTATCCTATTCATGTATGGAAAAATCAAAGTTTGATAAAATACAGTTTTGGTTTTTGGTAAAAATGATAAGACATAAAAATAGTTCAAATTGCTTGATATTTGAGTTGAAATTTTTATCACATGTTTATATATCAATGCAAAATGGTAAAACTATTTTTGGGGATTTTTAGAAGAGATAAAAGAATTTTTAAAAAATATTTTTAACATGATTTTCTGACCCAGGACAGTGGCTAACAAGCCAGGTCGGCGGACCGCACGGTCGATCGAACCAAGGGCCGGTCGACCCGGCGGTCGACCGACGTGCACAGAGCTGTGCACATCTGGCAGCACAGTGGGCCGGCCGACCGACCGGTCGACCGGACCAGAGAGCTCTGCTCTCTGTATCTGGGCGGTCGACCGGGCGGTCGACCGGGTTGCCCCAACGGTCAAAAATATGACTGTTGGCGGTCGACCGACCGGTCGACCGCAAGCTTGTCAGGCTGCCAGATCAGCCTAACGGCTAGTTTTCTGTTTGGGCTATAAATACCTCATTTCTTGGGGGTTTTGAATAAGATTTCAAGAGCCAAAATTTCTCTGATATACAAGTGTTTTAAATAAGTTTTCAAAAGTGTTTTTGTGCCAAAAAGGATTCATCTTATTTGTTTTAGAGTTTTTGGAAAAATCAAAGAAAATAGAAAAATTGGGAGATTTGTATTGTTCTTCATTTCTATCTTTTACAAGAGTTTTCCCAAGTATTTTTCTTTGAGTTTTTGTTTTCCAAACTCTAGTTTTTTCACACTTGAGCTTATCATCTATCCTATTCTATTAGGATCTTATTTTGTGGAAAAGAGGAAAGAGAGATTGTTTGATGTTGTTGTAGCCTCCAAGTTGTAAACACCCTTGCTTTTGTTGTATCCCTCTTTGGTAGAGGTTGATCGGGTGATTGGTTTGCTCCCTCTTTGGTAGAGGTTGAGATTGTGTTTTGCTCCCTCTAGTGAGAGGTGGAGTTTGGTTTGTATCCCTCTTCGGTAGAGGTGATTGTGGTTGTTGTTTGGCTACGGGCCTACCCCTCGGTTGTGAGGCGGTGTTTGAGAGAGGAGTTCGGTACTCCTATTGTTGTAACAAATCCTCCTCAGTGGAGGTTCCCTCGGTGGGAGATAGTGGATTGAAAATCCTTCTCGGTGAAGGCGGGGACGTAAAGCTAGGGGCTCGAACCTCGAAACATATCCTTGTGTTTGCGTTTGATCTATTGTCTCTCTAACTCTCTCTTTTATTTGTGCAAAGCATCATTCTTAGCTTCATATCATATTTGCTTGTGTTGTGCCTTGCATCATTCATATTGTTGTATATCCTTTATATGCTTGGCTTGTTTGTGTGTGCCTCACTTATACTTAACCACAAGAGCTTCATATAGCACCTCAACCCACATCTAGGGGAATCAAGAGGAGTTAGTCCAGAGCTCTTCACGGGGAATTCGGCTACACTTGTTGGTTGTTTGTGCAAATTAGTTTTTAAGCTTCCGCATTTAGTGCATTTAGTTTTTAGATTAGCATTATCACCTATTCACCCCCCCTCTAGGTGATTTACACATCTTAATTTTCTTAAAAATATATCAAAACTTTGTCTCTAATGTCAAGAAGTTTTTAAAGAAAGAGAAAATTCCTATACAAAAGGGAAGATTTCTAAAAGTATCCTAAAAAAAGTGTAAAAGAAAGAAAATCTAAAAACTCTATGTTAGTAAACCCTCCCCCACACTTATCTCATGCATTGTCCTCAATGCATCGTGATGTATATATGCATGAAACAAATAGAGAAGGAAGGAAAAATCACCTCAAGGTGGTGGTTCCGGTGGTGGTCTGATTGGTCCACAAAATGTGGCCCAATCCAACCTGCGTGGAGTCCGGAGGAACCCACCAGAGACCTCTAGAATACAACCCACTAGAATGATGTATATATTTATGATTTTTATTAAAATTTTATCCTATCTAATTTCCAATTTTCAATAGAATTTCAGAGTCAAATTTATCAAGACCCTTGTCCCAGAATGGAATGATTGATTTGGACTCAGGAAGTACAGGAACTAATACCGACTCAGGAAAAGACTTAAGTCAAGTAAAGGTTCAGGAGTCGAGATTGGTTCAGGAAGTGGGTCCAAATCAAGAAGATGAAGCTCAAGTCCACATTCATTTCCCCATGATGGAATGTGACTTCCTAAGATTGGTGATTTGATTCAAGAATGACAGGTATTGGAATCAAAACTGACTCTAAAATGTTGCTTAAATTGGGTAACATAACAGGAGTCAATATTGATTCAGGAATTTGAACTGGATCACAAATTTGAGGATCAAAGTCACATTCCTCATTGAGTTTAATTCCATAAAAATTAGAACTTGCCAATTTATCAATGGGACTTTCAAAAGTATGAAATTGGTCAAGTTCAATATGATGATCATAAAAGATTGGTGATTCAATTTCATAATGGACTGGCAACTGACTCAGGAAAAGGCCTGAATTCAGGTAAAAACACATTAGTCAATATAAATTGGTGGTTCAATTTCACAATGGACTGGCACTGGATCCAATACTGACTCGGGAAAAGGCCTGAATTCAGGTAAAAATACCTCAGTCAATATTGAATCAAGCAGTGAAATTGAATTACCAAGTTGAAGTTCAGGATCATATTCATGCTCAAGTTCAATTTCAGGAAAAAGGATAACTTGCCAAAATATTAATAGGATTTGAAGTTTGGACAAGTTCAAATGGGTGTGCTGAAATTGAATCTTGAAAATGATAAGAGTCTTGGGTCAAATCAATAGAGTTAGGGATAGGTGAATTGGTCAAAGGTTGATAAGATAGAGTTTCCTCATTCTTATAAATGCTAACCAATTTACTCAATTGTGTTTCCAACCTATTGATAGACTCGGTAGAAGATTTTTGAAATTTTAGTGCATACTCTTGTATGACTTCTATACTCTTTTCTAGATGTGATGTATCTTCAATTAGTTGTTCTAGAAAAGGAGTATAGGAATCTTGGTTACCAAAACAATAAGAGTCATGGGTCAAATTGATAGAGTTAGAGATATTTGAATTGGTCAAAAGTAGAGAAGAGAGAGATTCTGCATTCTTATAAATGTTGACCAATTTACTCAATTGTGTTTTCAACCTATCAATAGGCTGAGAAGGAGATTTTTGAAATTGTAACGCAGACTCCTGCAAGATTTCTATACTCTTTTCTAGACTTGATTTTTCTGCAAGTGGATGTTCTAGAATGGGAGTATAAGAATCTTTGTTTTGAAAATTTTGTGAAGAATGTGAGTCAAAAATGTTTTGAGATTGAGGCTTAGACTCACACAAGAGTTCTTTACTCATTTCCAGGGCAGATGTTTGTTCATTATGAGGAGGTGGAACTGAGTAAGACTCTTAAAAATATTGTGGAATTGGAGAGGCCAATATTTTCTGAAGTTGTTGCTCAGCCTCTTGTAGACTGGCTTCTATACTCTTTTCTAGGTCAGATTTTTCTTCAATGAGAGGTCCAGAAAAAGGAGTATAGGAAGCGAAATCGGGGAATGAATATTGTGTAAATTGTGGACACGGTGGACAAGGAGGTTGAAAATTTAACTCGGGGGAGGTGAATCCCATTGACTCTGTAAAGATTTGAAATTATTTTGGAAATTATAGTTATAAGAATGAGGGTATGGGTTGTATTGATTCGGATAAGGCCAACCCGGTGTATTTGGTTGGTTCATATTGTGAAAAGCCGGGTTGAAATTATCCGAATCGAATGGGGTTGGTGTGAAATATGAATTCATATTCAGATTGAAAGAATTGTTATTGTTGAATTCCATTTCACAAACAATCACAAACAAAAAAAAAAGAAAAATCAAACAACAAACAAAAGAAAAGAAAAAAAAATCAAAACCAAGCCTATATTAAGGTTGCCTAGACCTAGACGACTCCTAACTGGTCGATTACCCGGGGGAGGTTGTTGCTTGAATCCGACCACAAGCTAATCGGCCAGGTAGGGACAAAATACGGTGGGAGTTATCCGTGCGTAAGCAACGGGCCTTAATTACGCCAAATCACGGTATCTTTAAGGCGTAACCTCTTAATCCCCAACCTTAGACACCGATTTCACAAGAGTAAGATTCAAAATAAGTTCCACCCTCGGTCAATCTCTTAATAAGTCCGAGATGTCCCTAAGGGCCAACGTCTATCAATTTTATTAGGGCTTGGGTTGTGTGAGTGGGGAGGTAGTTTTTGGGCTAAGGAAGGGTGATGAAATCCCCACCTTATCTTGTATTGGTTTATGCCCTTACGTTCAATTCGTGCAAGTGTGCAATATAGGAAAGAATATAACACAAAGCGATAAATCACCCACATGTTTGTCCTATGCTATATGTAATGCCATATGTACACCTCAATCCAGATCACAACAACAGAACAAAATACAGTATATTGGAATTGAATTGATACGTGCCTAAATGCAAATGTCTAAACCGTTTTAAAAGCGTCCAAAATACTGTATTTTAGTTCTTTAGTTTATTGTGGTGTGTAGGCAATCAAAGTAGGAAAGTAATAGTACAGATCCACTAGCTATTACAATTCATACATCCCAGCATAACAAGATACACAATGTTTACAAAATAGCCACGTTGTCACGTCAAATGTCGCGTTTGCGCGGCTTTTCTTTAGAAGCTGGGTCCCTGCTTTCTAGAGCATGGAGATGCAAAGCTAGTATTTATTCTGCAATGTTAAGCACCTGTAAAGATTGTCCTGCACAACAAAACAGAGAAGACAATGTTAACAAAAACGTGAAATCAAAACCATTCTCGTTCCCCAGCAACGGCGCCAAAAATTTGATCGAGTCAGAACTAGCACTCTTAAAACGTGTGTTTTATGAAATCAATGAAAAGCTCGTATGTGCTAATGTTCCCTCGATACTCCGTTATAGTACTGGCTCAATGGGTCGAATCCACAGGGATGGGAGGCGATAGAAGCATTAACAGTTTTTATTCACATTTTATGTTAACAGTTCTTCTTTGTTAAAGAATTAGAAAAAAAAATGAATAAGGAAAAGAAAAGAAATCTAGAAAGTGGTAGGTGGAGAAGGCGATGAAAATGGCGAAGAAAACAAAAGAGAAGTAGTTTTAAAAACAAAATAGAAAAGAAGATGAAACGAAGGTGAACTAAGAGGATGGTGAAAACATCAATAGAAAATGAGAAAAAGAGTTTAGAAATAATTTTCAAAATAAGATAAAAGAAAGCTCATGGCTACTAACTACTAATTGCTCCACTAACCATGCTAACCTCTTAGTGATAGTTGTCTCACATGGATTCTCGGCCATCACTAATCCTTGGCTTCAAGAGACGATACAAAGCATGGCTCATAAGATTGATCTTCTACATTCAAACAACACATCCATACCACTAACAAGTTGCAAGCTACTTATTAAATTATCAAAACCGGTTAGAGGTAAAGCATAAAATAAAAAAGACATTGCAAGTGAGCAAGTTAGTGGGTTAGGTGTTAGAAATGTTAGAATGTTAGAATCCATCATCATGAGCCATCAATGGCTCTTGCAAGAGCAAGGCCTTATAGAGGCTATTAGATTTATGTAGATTATCAAGTGGTTAGATGGTTAGTGGTTAGTTGTTAGATTGCCATGAGAAGAAAAGTTAGCAAAGCAACATGTAGAAGATGGAGAAGATTATAATGGAGAAGAAAGGAGGCACCTTTACATAAATTGTCACAATCTATTACATCAATCCCTATCTATCTCTCTCTGAATCTCTCAGCCCTAATACATGATCTAAAAAGAAAAAAATTACAAAAGAAATGAAATGAAGAACACCTACCTACACTACACTAAAACATAGAAACCCTAGCCTAAAATCAAAAACTTCTCCTAAAATAAAAAACTGCTTGCGCTTTGGCCAACTACATGGCTATTTATAGGCATAGGAGGTTTTTGGAAGTCGAGACAGGGCCACGCATCGATCGACGTGTGGCCCCAACAGATTGCCACGGATCCGCGGCAATACCAGGGACAAAAGTCCCTGGTTTTGGGGCGGGAATCCGTGGCGCTTCGGGGACCTTCTTGGTATATTCAGTTTCCGGTAATTTCGCCTGAATATTCGTCTGACGTGAGCAAAGGTCTAGATTCAATGTATCTTCTAGATGTTCCCTTACTTGGCCTCCAAGTAATGCGGATTTAATTACCCAAAATTGGGTTTAATTAAGCTCTTATTACTTCTTTGCCCTTAAACTCTTGATTTACCTGCAAGAGAGACCAAAATACAATTTAGACCGACATTTTATTCATGAATCGGTAGGAAAATACGATATAATAATGCAGAATTGTAGACTAATCACATATCACACTATCTAATCTTTAACAAATGGATCTAAATAATAAACTAAATAATGTACCAAAGTCTTCTTATAGAGCGCCGTCTCCAAGTCGATTCGATCCAAACGTGATCCACCGAGCTTGACTCTAACGAGTGCTAGATATGAACTTTGACTCGGGCTCTTGAATCACCATGTGAAAGCTCCAAAACACCTTTGTTGAAGCTAATCACCTACTGATATCTTGGTTAAGTACCTGAAACTAAACATCACAAGATTATTAGTAAACTATAACTACATGAGTTAATCATCATCAAAACTAGAATTTGGGCCAACATCCTTAATGCATTGTAAATGTGTATATACATGAAACAAATAGGAAGAGAAGAAAAATTACCGCATGGTGGTGGTTCCGGTGGTGGTCTGATTGGGCCAAGCGTTGCTACCCAATCATGATAATGTGGTAGCTCACAACTTTATTGATCTTTTTAATACGACCCAGTAAAATATTGGAGAACTATATGATCTTATTGAAAAAATTTCCCCCATCCAATTTCTAATTTTCAAAAATAATTACTGAGTCATTTTATTTAACATCCTTGTTCAACAATGAAGTGTGATTTTGGGAGATGATGGTTTTGGACTCAAATGGAAAAGGAACAAGAACTGATTCTGACTCAAAAACTTGACTCAGATCAAGTCGAGATTCAATAGTGAGAGTTAAAATTGGTTCAAAAATAGGGTCCAAACCAAAGAATTGATGTTCACACACTTTCCCCATCAATAAAGTGTGATCAGAAAATATTGGTTATTCAATTTCACAGTGTACTGGTACAGAATTCAATGTTGACTCCTCCGGAATAGAGTGAAAATCTGGTAAAGATACCGGAGTCATTATTGAATCAAAAAGTGAAATATAATCACCAACTTGAGGCTCATGATCACTTTCATATTCAATTTCAATTTCAAGAAAGGGATAACTTGCTAAAATGTCAATGTGATTTTCAAACCTTGGAGTTTGGTCAAGTTTCAATGGGTTTGCTGAAATTGAACTTGGTTTCCAAAATAGTATGATTCTTGGGTCCAATCGGTAGAGTTAGGGATATAAAGATTGGTCAAAGGTTGACAAGAAAGGCTTTCCTCGCTCTCATTGATCAAATCACTCATTATTGAGTCTAACCTACTGATAGACCGGGTAACAAAATTTTGAGTTTGAATCATATCTTCTATACTCTTTGTAATCAGTTCTTCTTGAAAAGGTGTTGACTGATTTTTCCTGCACACAAAATAAAGATATTAAATTTAGAAATAGTAGTGTGAGGTTCAGTTCTAATCCGCGGTAGCAAGGCTATGCGGGTCGTGATCCTCAAGGAGGGACTGCGATGGAAGCGTTAAGCAAGTTAATCTCTAAAATTTATCTTTTTTAGTTAATTGTCATGATGGTATTTACAATGAGTTGCGGGAAAGAATATTGGAGAGATGTGGATTTAATCTACGAAAAGAAAATAAAAGAAAAGAAAGGAAAACTTATCTCTTTATTTGCTTGCCGTTTGAACCGTTGCGATGATTTCCCTTTTCTTGGAAGGCGTACAAGCACGGCTTATGGGATCGTCCGCCTTCTTAATCTACTCTACGAAATAAAACAACAAGCTATGAAGACTTGTTCATCGCCATGGGCCGTCAAGGTTCCTTCTTCGGCTAGGTAGTCTCAAAGCGTCAAGTTCTCACGGTTTGCAAGTCATCGGAGAAAGAAACAATCACATAAAATAAAAATAGAAGAACAGAGATTAAACAAAACTAGAGAAACAATAACACAAGAATAAAAATAAAAAGAACAAAACGAACCTCGAGTTGATTTATTTAACAATGGTGGAAAAGCAAAACTTACACCGATTGTCACTCTCAGTACAAGTAGATCTCCTTCCTCCATGAGAACATCCTCTCCTCTCGGTTTACAAAAAGAAAATAAAAAATATACAAAGGTGGAAAGAAAACCTAAAAACCCTAACTTTGGCCCTTTGCTGGACGCTGGACGCTGTGTACGTTGCACTGCAGGAGATATTTATAGATGCAGAAGGCTACAGAGTCCCGGACGAATCTGCCCACGAAATTTGGGATCAGGATCTTATCAAAGTGCCGCGGATTTGCGGCGGTTCCGCGGCACTTTTGTGGCTTCTGGCCACGCGCTTTGGCGCGTGGCCTCTCCTGGTCCATCCATGTGGGCGCCTGCTTCTAGAATTGTAATCCTGGCCTTTTAAATCTGGATTTTCGAGGTAACTTGGTAATCAAGTTACCCTTAATCCAGATTTCTTCAAATCTTCCTCCCACGAATTTTCTTCTTATCTTGGCCTTTTATTCTCATCCTGCAGGTGTTTAGGGTTGGATAGAAGTCTATCCTTCCCTAATCTCTGATATTTGCAACTTTTAGCCCTTGTATCTGCATTTTGACTTCTTGTAATTGCGCTTTTTCACCTGGGCTTCAAACATGGGCTTGGATCTGGGCTTTTGGGCTCTTTAGGCTTTATTTATTGCTAAAATAACAATTCGAGGCCTGCACACAATAAATTACTAATTATTAATAAATGTGCAGAATTAAATGAATAAATATGAAAATGTGATGGTAAATATGATGATAAAAATGCACTTTTGACTACCAATCACACCCCCACACTTATCTTTTGCTCGTCCTCGAGTAAAAACAAAGAAAAAGAAATGAAAAGTTAATCTAACCTAACTCACTTTCGTAGGAATCACGATTGCACTTAGCACGTGCAACAAGCCGTTAAACCTCTAGGTTACCCTAGAGGACGAGTGTTGTCTCGTGAGGGTTTTCAGCGGATTGCACCCACAAAATCCATAAAAAGGAAAATATTTGAATTATTATTGAAGAGACTAAGTGGTCTATAAGTTTTAGGATTATCATTTTTATTCATTCTTCAAACCTAGTCTTTATAAAGTAAATTGTTATTCATTTTAGGTAAGGATTAAAATTAAATTTCTAATATAGTCTTTTTCGTTACCAAAAATCATATGCGTCCTTATGTTTTTACTAGGAATTCCTTAACTTGGACTCTCATGCCTCTTTATATATTTTTTTTTCTTTTTTTTTTTATTTTTTTTAATATGTATAACGCATCTAATTTTCTTTCGTGTAGGCATCAAGGCTTCTTGAGGCCCTAATACCTAACTAATTGATTATTAGATGTGTTAGTACATATAAGTAATTTTTCCTTAGTTCCCTCGGACTTTCTAATCCACCCATGTAGCGAACTTTAAAGTCGGTGACTCCCAAACCGGTCGGTCTTAGGGCACCAGGTGAGAAAACACCCCGCGGACTCAAATTCGAGTGAACTAGGCCACAAAACTAAGGTATTATTTTTTTTATTTTTATTTTTATTTTTTTTTTTTTTTTTTTGCATTCACCTTTAGGCGTGAATACTTATGCTTCTTGAGGCACATGTATCCAGCTTAATTAGTGATTTTTTTTTTCTTTTTTCTTTTTATATATGAGGCACAAGGGTCTTTGTCTTAGAATCCTAGATATGCATTAGGTATGCAATATTCATTAAGGTAAAAATCAAGACTAATTATTTATTCAATTTCTCTCCTATACCTAAAATTTAAACAATTTATTTATTTTGACCAAGTCTTTAGAAATCCTAATCATGATTTTCCTAATCCTTAAAACTAACTTAGATTTCTTTCAAAAAAATAAGTCAAAATACTTCCTTTTTATAACATTTTTTTTTTAATTTTTTTTTTCAGATTTTTTTTTTTTTTTAAGCAATTTTTGTTAGTTTCTACCTATGTTAGTATGTTAGTAAAGCCCACCCCCACACTTATCTCATGCATTGTCCTCAATGTATGAATGAATGCATATATGCATGAAACAGAACAAGGAAGGCGGAAAATTACCTTAGGGTGGTGGTTCCGGAGGTGGTCTAATTGGTCCACGAAATGCGGCCCAATCAAGATAACATATAATTTGGTGGAACCCACCAGAAACTTTCCTTACATAACCCACAAAAATATATGTATAATTATTTTTAAAAATTTCCACCCCATCGAATTTCCAAATTTCATAATAAGTTTCAGAGTTAATTGTCTCAACCTCCTTGTCCCAAAATGGAGAATGAAAGGATGGAATTATTGACTTGGACATTATAGGTGCGGGAACGAATACCGACTCAGGGAAGATGCTCAAATCAAGTAAGGGCTCAGGAGTCGGGCTAGGTTCAAGAATTGGGTCCAAGTCAAGAAATTGAAACTCAAGTCCACAATCTTCTTCCCATAATGGAATGTGACCTAATATGGATGATATCTCTTTACTTCCAATATTAAGGAATTCTAGCTCATCGCCATACAATTCTTCAAAACTAAGGTCAACATCGTCCGTCAGAATTGTACAATCAATTTCAGAAGTAAAGAGATTGTGAGAATCTAGGTCAAGTTCAATATGATCATCTAAAATGGGTGATTCAATTTCATAATGAATTGGAATAGGATCCAATGTTGACTCGGGAAAAGTGAAATCAGGTGGAGACACTGGAGTCATTATTGGATCAGGAAATAAAATTGAATCATCAAGTGGAAGATCATGATCATATTCAAGCTCAAGTTCTAATTCAGGAAAGGAAAAACTTGCCAAGTTATCAAGAATTGGAGTTTCGGCAAGTTCACATGATGGTACTGAATTAGAATCTTGTTGTCCACAGCAACTTGGTTCGTCGGCTCTAAGTGAGTGGTCAATGAAAGCAGAAACGGCCGAACTGTGAGCATGTAAAGCTTGAACCATCAAATCTATGTCATGATCACGGGCTAATTGAGCCTCAGTCATGGCAGCTAGCATCTCTTTATAGTCGATAGGATCATCTTGTTCTGATTGGTCTTGAAAAGATGAAGTGTCATCATGATGAAATTGTGAGTCGGTGGACTCACGCATCATCCTATCTAAGATTGATGGTGATTGTTGCTTGGACTTATGCATACTTATCATTTCCCCAATAGATGGTAGTCTATTATGAATTGGTGGATCTAAGTATAAATCATTGAAAGAATGTGGACTAGATGGATATGGAGGACAATTTGGTTGAGAATTAGACTCGGGGGACTCGAAACCCCATGAACTCTGTGACGAGTTGAAATTATTATGGAAATTATAGTCATAAGATGGGGGGTGTGGGTTATATTCATTCGGATAAGACCATTCCGGCACACTAGATTGGTCAAAGTTAGGGTATGCCGGGTTGGTAATATCCGAATAATAGTTAGGGGTGTAATATGGATTAAAATTGGAATTATTCTTATATGCCATATCACACCAACACAAACACAACAAACAAAAAGAAAAATTCTAACCTAAGTTAGGGTAGACCTATGACCTAGACGACTCCTAACTGGTTAGACTGTCCACGGGAGGTAGGGTGTAGACTTTGACCACAAGTTAATCAGCCAGGTCGGGGCAAGAGTGGTGGGAGGTTTTCCGTCAAAGACGTTCCTTAATTAAATAACCACCACACTTCGGGCTTTCGGCCCTCAATCCCCTTCCTAGACACTGATTTGGCAGGAGTCAACTTCCAACACCGTTCCCCCTTAGGATAATCTCCTAATTGAGTCCGAGATGTCCCTAGGGCCAACGTCTACTAATTTTTAAGTTAGGCTTGGGTTAGTGAGTGCTCGGGATATGATTTTTGGGCTAAGGAAGGGTGATGAAATCCCCACCTTATCTTGTTAATGGGTTATGCCCTTAAGATGAATTAGTGCAAGTGTACAAGATAAATAGATAAGAATCACTCAAAGCAGAAAATCAACCAAGAGATGAATCCTATTCTACATGCAATGCGTACGTACCTTGCTCCTCCAGCACTCTTCAACAGTAAATAAAATAATTGAAAAGACACGTGCCTAATATGCAAACGTCTAATCAAATTTTTATTTTTAACAACCAATAATTTACTGTTGAATTATTAGCAATTTACAGGTGTATCACAGAACAAAACAGAATATATCAATAAGCAGAATTTTAATTTACAGAGACCTGCAAAAAATTTCAGTGAGTAATTCACTGCAATTGCCGCGGATCCGCGGCTCTGGCCGCGTTTCCGCGGCAAAGTTGCAGGTCCTTGTGCTCTGCCTTCGAGGGCAGAGGCACAGGATAGCTATATGTCCACTGCTGCGATAAGTTTCTGTTTCCTGTTCTCCAAACCTGCAAACAGAAAAGAATAAAAAATTAGTTAAAAATTAAATTTTTTTGTTTTAGAGATAACTTACCGTCCCTCCCCGGCAACGGCGCCAATTTGTTGGCTGATTTTTCCTGCACACAAAAATAAAGATATTAAATTTAGAAATAGTAGTGTGAGGTTCAGTTCTAATCCGCGGTAGCAAGGCTATGCGGGTCGTGATCCTCAAGGAGGGACTGCGATGGAAGCGTTAAGCAAGTTAATCTCTAAAATTTATCTTTTTTAGTTAATTGTCACGATGGTATTTACAATGAGTTGCGGGAAAGAATATTGGAGAGATGTGGATTTAATCTACGAAAAGAAAATAAAAGAAAAGAAAGGAAAACTTATCTCTTTATTTGCTTGCCGTTTGAACCGTTGCGATGATTTCCCTTTTCTTGGAAGGCGTACAAGCACGGCTTATGGGATCGTCCGCCTTCTTAATCTACTCTACGAAATAAAACAACAAGCTATGAAGACTTGTTCATCGCCATGGGCCGTCAAGGTTCCTTCTTCGGCTAGGTAGTCTCAAAGCGTCAAGTTCTCACGGTTTGCAAGTCATCGGAGAAAGAAACAATCACATAAAATAAAAATAGAAGAACAGAGATTAAACAAAACTAGAGAAACAATAACACAAGAATAAAATAAAAAGAACAAAACGAACCTCGAGTTGATTTATTTAACAATGGTGGAAAAGCAAAACTTACACCGATTGTCACCCTCAGTACAAGTAGATCTCCTTCCTCCATGAGAACATCCTCTCCTCTCGGTTTACAAAAAGAAAATAAAAAATATACAAAGGTGGAAAGAAAACCTAAAAACCCTAACTTTGGCCCTTTGCTGGACGCTGGACGCTGTGTACGTTGCACTGCAGGAGATATTTATAGATGCAGAAGGCTACAGAGTCCCGGACGAATCTGCCCACGAAATTTGGGATCAGGATCTTATCAAAGTGCCGCGGATTTGCGGCGGTTCCGCGGCACTTTTGTGGCTTCTGGCCACGCGCTTTGGCGCGTGGCCTCTCCTGGTCCATCCATGTGGGCGCCTGCTTCTAGAATTGTAATCCTGGCCTTTTAAATCTGGATTTTCGAGGTAACTTGGTAATCAAGTTACCCTTAATCCAGATTTCTTCAAATCTTCCTCCCACGAATTTTCTTCTTATCTTGGCCTTTTATTCTCATCCTGCAGGTGTTTAGGGTTGGATAGAAGTCTATCCTTCCCTAATCTCTGATATTTGCAACTTTTAGCCCTTGTATCTGCATTTTGACTTCTTGTAATTGCGCTTTTTCACCTGGGCTTCAAACATGGGCTTGGATCTGGGCTTTTGGGCTCTTTAGGCTTTATTTATTGCTAAAATAACAATTCGAGGCCTGCACACAATAAATTACTAATTATTAATAAATGTGCAGAATTAAATGAATAAATATGAAATGTGATGGTAAATATGATGATAAAAATGCACTTTTGACTACCAATCAAAAGGTGAGTATGGAAGTTGATTTTGGAAATTGTGGTGAGACCGTGAGTCTATCGGATATTGAGTTTGTTGCTCAGACTCACGCAAGAGATCTATACTCAAGTCCAGGACTGATGGTTGTTCATTTTGAATTGGTGCGATTAGAAAGGATGAGCATGACTCTTAAAAATTTGGTTGAGATGATGAGTCCAACATATTTTGAATTTGTTGCGATTTGCACAACAGACTTCCAAACGCTTTTCTAGCTTAGATTTTTCTTCAATTGGATGTTCTAGAAAAGGAGTATATGGAGTTTGATTTGGGAAAGATTGTGAATTAAGAAAATTTTGAATATGTTGTTGGGACTCAAGCATGGCTTCCATACTCCTTTCCAAATTAGATTTTTCTTCGGTTGGTGGGACAGGAAAGGAGGATTGAATCGAAATAGGAGAATGAAAATTGTGGACAAGGTAGTTGAAAATTTGACTCGAGAGAGGTGAATCCCCATGAACTCTGTGAAGAGTGAAAATTATTTTGAAAATTATAGTCATAAGATTGGGGATATAGGTCATATTGAGTCAGATAATCCAATCCGGCTTATATGATTGGTTCTTATTGTACACATCCGGGTTGAAGTTATCCGAGTCAAATGAGGTCAGGGTGAAATATGGATTCATATTAGGATCGTCAAAATTGTTGTTGTTGAAATCCATATCACAATTTACAAAAAAAAGAAAACAAACAAACAAACAAACACATAAAGAAAAAGAAAAAGAAAACAAGCCTATGCTTGGGTAGACTTAGACCTAGACGACTCCTAACTGTTAAACTGTCCACAGGGGATACATTGTTAGAATTTGACCATGAATTAATCGGCCAGGTAGGGGCAAGATCAATGGGAAGTATCCATGCCGGAGCAACGGGCCCAATTATGCCAAACCAATATTCTTCGAGGTTTTGCCTCTCAATCCCCAAGCTTAGACACCGATTTGACAAAAGTCAAACTCTAATAACTTTTCCTTAGGTCAATCTCCTAAATGAGTCTAAGATGTCCGTAGGAGCCAACGTCTAACAAGTTTTATTTAGGCTTGGGTTGTGTGAGTGGGAAGGTGATTTTTGGGCAAAGGAAGGGTAATGACTTTTTCACCTTATGTTGTATTAGGTTTTGCCCTTAAGTTCAATTCATGCAAGTGTACAATATAGATAAGAATGAACACACAAAGAGAGTAAATCACCCATGTGTTTGTCCTAACTATATGCTATGCAATATGTACACCTCCGTCAAGATTACAACTACAGAAGAATAAAATACAATATATTGGAATAAAAATTGACACATGCCTAGATGCAAATGTCTAAACCATTCTAAACTATTCGATTACCGCATTTTAGTTCTTAAAATTATTACAGTGCACATGTAATATAAATAAAAAGTAGCAGCAAAATATAATAATATACAAGAATTTACCCAACCACACGAAAGCAAGGTGGACTTTTGCAATGCTAAAACCTTAACCTGCACACCAAAAACAAAGAAGAAAAGTTAACAAAAATATGAAATCAAACCGTTCCCATCCCCGGTCACTACGCCAAAATTTGATTGGGGGAAAACCGTGCACGAAAGGTTTATGTTCTGAAATCAAGATCTAAAGTGTGTGCTTTGGCTTCCTCGATACTTCCGTTATAGCATAGAGGCCAAACAGGTCGAATCCACAGGGAAGGAAAGATATAGAAGCTTTACCGGAATATTCATGTGTGTGTTAAATTTCTTCAATGTTTTAAAGAATGAAAAGAAAAGAAAAAAAGAATAGAAAGAGAAGAGTACGGTGAAACACGAAGAAGTGAGAAACATAGAAAAGATTGTTTTTGTGATTTTTGTTTGTATATCTAAAACAAAGTAAAAAGATAAAGAAAACTCATGGCTACTAACCACTAATGGCTCCACTAACTATGCTAACCTCTTAGTGATAGTTACCTCACATGTATCATTGGCCATCACCAGTCCTTAGTTCAAGAGCGTTTCAAAGCATGACCCATATGTCAACTCATCACATCCAAACTCAACAAAATAAGTGCAACCTACACTTAAACTATCAAAACTAAACAAGAGTAAGCATGAAATAAAGTAATATTAGCTTGTTAGAGATTTAGGATGTTAGAGTGTTAGAATCCATTATCATGAGCCATCAATGGCTCTTGCAAGAGTAAGGCCAAGTAGAGACTATTAGATTCATGTGGATTATCAAGTAAGAAGTTAGCAAGTTAGTGGTTAGTAGTTAGTTATCATGAGAGAAAATTAGCTAACATGTAAAAGGAGTTAGAAAGAAGAAAATAAGGAGAGATAAAGAGAAAACTTTTCATAGATTGTCACCTTCTATTACAAGCACTCTTACTTTTCTCTTATTTACTACTCTCTTTCCTATTACAAAATCTACAAGAAATGGAAGATACAAAGAGGAAAAGAAGAACAACTAACCTAAACTATCCTAAGAAGAAGAAACTACTAAAACATTACTAAAACTAAAGAAAAAGTCTTCAAAACTTCTCCTCCATGCTCTGGAAATCCCAAAGATTTATAGGCAAAATTGGGCACCAGGGTACAGGTACGGAGCCGCGCGTCAAATTCTGGCACGCGGCTCCACACCAGAGCCGCGAAAACGCGGCTTGTACCAGGGCGACGCGCGCAGCGCCGCCTGTTGCGCGCTGCCCGCTTGTCCCCCTGTCGGCTGCATGTCCCGTTTTTTAGTTTTGAGCTCCTGATTTTGACGAAACTGCTCTCCAAGGTCAATGGCTATCTTTATAGGATTTTAATCACCAATTAAATAGTGATTTTGGTTCTTCTTCTTCATTTCATGCCTCAGACCTAAAATCATAGAAGAGAGGTATTATTAGCAGTATTTAATATTATATAAATGTGAAGATATGGTATGAAATATGCAGTTTTAGAGACTAATCACCCTGCTGAAGCCTAACCTTAGCTTCACTGGAAGCTTTCTCATCAATTGTGCTAAAAGTGTGGTTCAGCTCCACTGTGAGCTAACTTTCTAGCTCCGCCTGAAGCTTCACCTAGCTCATCAAATGAGCTAACTTTTAGCCTTACTTGAGGTCTTGAATATAGCTTCGCCTGAAGCTTTAAGATGAACTTCGCATGAAGCTTTCCCCTAGCTCAGCTGCGAGATTTTTCAGGTCATCAGTTGACCATTTTAAAATCCCATGAGAGATTAATGGGTGAACTCCACTACTTTAGTGGGGTTAATGTCATTTTAAGTAGGCGGTTACACCCGCCTACTTCGTCCCACATTAAGTTGAGGCTATCAGTAGCTCTTACGAAACTCCCAGCTTCGCCTGAAGCTTGCATTTAGCCTCACGGCAAGGCTATTTCGAGTCTCGCACAAGGCTAACAGGCTGATTCAGCATTGCTGATTTTTAGGAGCGATTACACCCCTTACTTGCCTATAAATAGCCCAGTTGAGAATGAATTCGAGGCGGATGATTGTTTGTGGTTGAAAATTTTTTAGAGATCTAAGAGACCTTTAGCCCAAAGTGTCCTCTTACTTTTAACCTTTCAAAGCTCCAGAGAATCAACTCTCTTTCATCTGGAGTTCCAACACTCTAAGTCTTCTACCTTCAAAGGATTTCTGGAACCAGGCGAGAAGAAAATTTTTCGAGAAGGCTTGAACATCTGACCGATTGCATCGTCAATGGGATAAAGTAATCGCTCGCTGATCAGATTCCCATCGACATACCTTCCTAGAAATCTCAGAGGAGATCTACTTGTAACCTTTTTTTTCTTTAGAAGAATTACTTATAATTTCGCTCCTCAATCCTTTTATAAGTTTTCCCGCATAATCAATGAAAAACAATGCAAGATAAAATATTTAAAATAATAATACAGTAAATATTTAAAATATTTACAATCTCACTGTATCACGACTAGCCCGTCGCAACTCTTAATTGTCACCATCTATCGTAGAACCAGAATAGTACATCTACGAGCCTTTGCCATCTTTTTAGACCTCAACAAAATCTAAGCTCGAACCTCACCAACGACCACCATCACTCAGCCTCATGCACGCGTTGCTCCCTATCAGATCTGATCATCAACGAGTCTTTGACAACTCTACTTTGATTGATGTATCTGGCAGTCATCAATATGTCCCTTGCAATAGATCCAAACCTTTTCTTTTGCTTTTTCTCATTCACCTTGGTGCCTTCTCCGATCATCACCATTGACTCGACATCACTTCCTTCATCTTGAGCACTCAAACACGGAGCCATTGTCGTAACTCCGATACCACTTGTTAGGGATTGAGTACTCCGCTGACGATTTTAACTCACATTAAGATTGATAAGATTGAGCATACAAAATAAAAATTATAAATAGGAGAAGAAGAACATCAGATTTATGTGGTTCGGTTGTCCAACTTCGGCCTACATCCATGGAGCATAGATATGAAATTCACAATGGGAAAGAAGAACAGATACAAGAGTACTAGAGAAGTAAATTTTTTCTCTTTCTTCACCCTCATCCTCTTATCTCATTGTTTCACATCTCTTCAAAGTCATCTCTCATCTAACATATGAGAGATTATATATAGTGCTACAAAAAAATCCTAGCACTATTCAACACTTAATAATAGTCCACACCACTAAGTGACTTCGGCCCAAAGGCCCATTGGGCATAACGCCAACATGGATGCTAAACCGGATACGAGACGCACCTCTAACAACTAGATAGGTTACAGTCAAGGAATATTTCATCAACAACCCTCCAACATGCGTCGTGCCCCACAGTCAATACATAACATCCTAAGATACCATCAATAATCGAATCCACCCCTAGTTGAACAACTTCATACGTGTTACATGGGGATGAAATCCAATGAATAAGTTGTATAATTTGTGACTTCATTTAATATCATAGATTTCTTCGGGGATCATGTCTTCAAAGCCCATTGGGTCGTAGGCATCTTGATAATCTTGAAGTAGTGTGACCTCTCCGCTGATAGGATTGTAGATGATGATGCTTCTATTGCGAATGCCATAAAGATAGACCAACCCATTGGAAGAATCGTCATTGCCTGGTAGCACTTGCGCACGAGCATACTTTGTCATTCACCGATATCGTACAAGAAAGGTTCTCTAGAAGTAGAGGCTTGAGAGGGAGGAGTACAAAGGACAGGAAGCATGAAGGATCACTCATAGTTTATCACCGACACTCTTTGTATTTATTGATAAAGTGTCGATTGTTGACGCGTGAACGCCATTGTTTGGATTAAGATCTGAACTTGGCCAAGGATTTGCATGGTACCAAAATAATTATCTGTGTGATTGATAATGCAAGGCTTGACCGGGATTTTAGACTTGCTAATCCAAGCCCACTTAGGACTAAATATCAGTGGCCCAAGAAGGCCCCTGGCATCAGTAATGATAAGGTGATAATGACCATCCTACTCCTTCATATACCCTATGAAAGGGTCTCACATCAACCAAGAAGGTAAGTTGTACCATTTATTATACTCACCCGTAAATACGTGATGGCTATAGAACTATGACAAATAATATGGAATTAAAAACAGTTAAAACTATTTATCACAATAGAGAACAAATAGACAATACCAAGTAAACACTATGAAGCATAAGAGTTATCAAGTATAAAAGATAGAGCAATATAAAACATACACGATAATAAATAGTAAGTAGAGTAGAGACAAAGAGAGAGAAGGCAATCACAAAAATGGAGATATGTTTCGAGGTTCGAGTCACTTGCTCTACGTCCCGACCTTAACCGTAATGAAGGACATCTAGTGTGCTTGATCCCGCGAGATTACCACTCTACAAGTTCTTTGAGGGGGCGTGTTGAAATTTCAAATAAAAATGTCTTTTATGACATTAATTTTGAAAGTAGAAGAGATACCATAAGGTGAAGAAATGAAGAGCCATCATCATCAATTAGGAGAAATGAAGAGTCACCATCAATTGAAAGAAATGAAGAGTCATCATCATCAATTAGGAGAAATGAAAAGTCATCATCAATTGAAAGAAATGAATAGTCGTCATCTTCAATTAGAAAGAATGAAGAGACATTATCAATTTGGAGAAATCAAAAGTCACCATGAATTGGAGAAGTTAAAGATTCATATATGCATTATTGTCATTTGTTTACGGCATTAAAGTAGATGGTTAGTATTCTTGTAAGTTTTTTTGAAGCCTATAAAAGGCTAGTGTACCTCTTTATTTTTCAAGTAAGCAAGAAAGTAAAGTTAAATAAGAATCCATTCTCCACTTAAAATTTTAGATTATAGTATATTAGTCCGTAGATTAGTATACAACAACGCCTACACCAATTTTCCACCTTGGCGTGTGAAGTTTGACACATTATATTTAAGCATCTGATGCATCACCCTTTTTCTCCACCTGCTCCCCCATACTTTACCCACTCTCTCTTCCTCTCTCTCACATCCTCTCTCATGATCCCACACACCTTCTCACCCGTACACACACACTCTCTCTCTCCCCTACCTCTATATATTCTCTCCTTTCTCGCCTCTTCGCGCACTGGTCAAGCAGCACATGGTTGGCGCGCAACTAATCCCTCTCCTGCTGAGCCCAGTCCAGGCGAGGACCCTAGCACATGCCCCATCTCTGAGTCTGCACCACATGCCCCTCCACCTCTATCATGCATGAACAACCCCGAGCACCACTCCTCCCAAGACCGGAGCTGTCCTTCTCCATGGCATCTCCCTCCACGGCTCTCACTTGGCCACACCCCTCTTGGCAACAACCTCTCCATCACTGCAGCAAAACAGCCCACGACAGCAACAACTCCCATGGCCGACCATCTCCATCGTGCCCATGATCACCCAACTCTCCACCTCCGTGAGATCTGCTAGAGTTGATCATCACCTTCGCGAGATCCGCCGCTCATCTTCCGTGTCCTCCGACATCACCAGCATACCCCGCCGTGACTCCGCCGTGAGCCTCATCACCGAGCTGCACACACCGAGCGTGAGTCTCCTCTCTTCCCAGGTCACTATCTCTCTCTCTCTCTCTTGTGTAAATGTATTTGTTTATTATGTGTTTACAATTATGTGTATGTTGTGTGTGGGATGGCATCTTTCGCCGTTTTGAGATCGTCGTCGATCTTGTCAGCGAGCGCGAATGTACCTGCATCCTTCCCGGCGAGATGCTCTATCCATCGATATCCTTTGTGGCCTCCGCCCCTTCCGCCGGAGCCTCTGTCGGTGCGCCACAAGTCACCACATTATTATGTGAGTTCCTTCTTCTCTCCCTCTTTGTATATATATTATATGTATATAGTTTTGCTTTTCAAAAGCGTGGGCATGTTAATATGTGTCTGCTGGGTATTATGTATGGGGGCAGATATGTAATAATGTGTAAATATGTGTGTATTTATGTGTTGTGAGTTTTTGTGTGTATGTATGTCTGCTTACTGTGTTGTGTGCGTGAGTTATTAATGAGTGTTGGATGTGTGTGGGGGTGTATTTGCATAGAACTGTGCATGAATGAGAGAGTGTGTGTGTATAAAATATGTATGTATGTGTATACTCGAATTTATGTATTTATCTGTGAGTATACAGGTATGTACATATTATGTTAGTATGGGTATAAGTGTACGTAGGTGTATACGTATGTGTCGGTGTGCACGGGTGGGTGTTAAAGTGTATATTTATATTTATTTATATGTTCGGTTGTGTGTTACGACTCGTTCATGTGATCGAACTCGGTAACGGGAGATCCGGATTCATGATCTTGTGGACCCGGCACAGTGGCGATTCGAAAACCGATCTATGGGATGATCCGAAAATCCGTACCAGTTTGTGTGGTGAAGACCAGATAGCGATTCGGTTCTGAAATCACGTCATCTCAGGTGAGTGTCTGTTCTTATATCATTTCCCCATTATCTTTGCCTGGATATTCATGTACCTATTCATTTCATTTCGTGTGACCACCTGATATATTATGACTACACAAATCACTTCATAAGACATAGTGAGTGTCTACTTTCACATTATTGTTGATTATCTTTATCTCCTGTTTACTGATTATCATGTTCCGATAGTATTTATGCTTGTCAAATTACTATACTGTATTATTCATGTTACTAAAAGTTACTGAAAAATCATGGTTAGACCGTAATGCTCAGTACAGCTCTATTTATCATTTATTCGATTACGTTACTATACTGTCCTATTACTGTTACTGTTACCACATCGTCTCAGTATTATAAGTAACATGAATATTGACAGATTAAACTGAATTAAATAATAATATAAAAAGATAACTTATACTGAGATAGGGAAAATTGATGGAGGAGACGACGTCTGTATTTTGGGTAGACCTAGGATACAGGTTGCGCAGCCGAAATGAGGGTTCCACTACAGGGTTCCCGAGGATGACTGGCATCCATCTGATATCACTGTTTCTGTTACTGTTACTGAGTACCTAGAGGGACGGGCCTGGTTCAGCGCCGGGCATCTGGGTCCGTGGTTCCGGGTATGTACGATACCCACTTAAAGCATGGACAACATCTCCAATCAATCAGTTTCAATAACTTAGAGCCCTGATTGACACGTGTAGTAGGCGTATTATGGATGCGTCTATTGCATGTGACAATTAGTGTTCGCTGACATAATTAATGACAAAACTGAAATCTTACATTGACATTATAGACTGAACTTGACATATATGACTTGTAGATCGAAATTGGTGTATATGACTGATTGTATACATCTAATTATACCAGTGAACTGACTGTACACCGACACCCGAATTGACATCTAGTATGTACTGACTGGCTTTATTACCTTCTATTCATGTTTTAGGTTTATTTTTATTTTATTCCAGTATATATGTTTCATAGTCTGCTCACATTTATATGTATATGCCTTTCCCTTTTTCTCTTACACATTCATTAGGAGTTCTGACTCTCTGGATCTGCATATCCAGGTCCGGCGCTATTTATTACTGACCAGGTATTTGGAGAGGATCACATGCACCTTGAGGAGCTGGAGTCTCTCTTCCTGATTATCGATATCCCTGCTCTTTTATTCATATATCGCATCCAGTCACATTTCTTATTCTTATTCATATGCTATAATTGTGTTAGACTTTATATGTATTATTGCAGTGATTTTGATTTATAGTAGAGATTTTATTACTTGTTCAGGTTACTTTAGGCTTAGCGTGTATACGTGGGGTATTCTCCTCGCGTATATACGTCACCGACTCTCATCGCGACTCCGTTTTTCCGTATTTTGGGAAGCGGGACGTGACAAAGGTCATTGAGGCTGCAACCTCTATAACTCAAAGACAACGAACAGATGATCTACTTCTCGATATTTGAAAAAATGGCTCACAAAATAATTCCTAGAACTAACTTAGATGATGTAGAAGCTCTAGGTTGTGAGTAGTGAAGCTTAGAGGATATAGAGAATGAAAACTAAGTTTTGAAAATGTTGGATGTAGAAATGTAGCTCAAGGTGAATTTCTTGAAATTTTCTTCAAAATTTTGTCTTAAATATTTTCCAAAATTATGTTGAAGAATCCTTAAGGTTTAAAACAATGTACCCCTATTTATAGAGGTGCATGAGAGAGATTAAACCCAAAATAGCTGTTATGAAGTAGCCCAGAAAAAGATAAGAATAAATATAGCCGTTTGGGACAAATTTAGGCCTAATCAGCCTGTTGGTCGACCAGGCAGTCGATTGCCAACGGTTGGATTTCTAACCTTTAGAAAAGGTGTAATCCCCGTCCCAACTCCTCAAGGAGGGATCATGTGGGTTCACCCCAATCTCATCGAGAGTCAACAATGGACAACTGTCACAAACAAGAAGTCCAAAGAAAAGGCTAGAGCATCTTTTAATAAAGTGGTGAGCTTCTTTACAAGAGAAATTGAAGAAGGTATCGCTTCTTGTCGCTTCCCTCACCAGTTCAGGAGAAGAGGAGTTCGCCTTTACTGCTGACATAGGTTCTCCTTTCACGTCAAAGACTCGATCTGATAAGCAGTACTTGAAACAGTATGGCAAGCTGATATCAAGCTCTCCCTATTTAGTCAAGGAGATAATCGAGCAACCTACGAAGCAACCGTGGACAAGCAAAAAGAGCTTCGCTACACCAAAGCTTTTCAAAAAGGCGATGTGGGATGTCTTGGCCAGCTTGCCAACATTCCTACTCGGATTACTCTTTACGAGCTCCTGAAACTCTCCAAGTCTACGAGGGAGATTCTAAGAGAAGCACTGACAAATTCTGAGATTTTCTTAGCCCAGATTTCTGCCATGCTAGAGGAGGAAGACGATGAGCACTGTCATCAGGCCTCCAGACATTCCCTACGTATCAGATTCTCTCCAGAGTGAAAGTATACCTAGAGGGGGGGTGAATAGGTGTACGGATAATCTATGAACAATAATGCGAAAATAAAAAACTAATTGCAACACACTTAGTGTAACCAACGAGTGTAACCGAATTCCCAGTGAAGGGCTCTGGACTGACTCCTCTTGGTTCCTCTGAATAAAAGTTGAGGTGCTATATGAAGCTCTCGTGGTTAAACACAAGTGAGGCACACAAACAAACACAACCAAGCATATAAGAATGATATGACAATATGAATCAATGCAAGGCACAATATAAGAGAGAGTTAGAGAAAGTGGATCAATCGCAAACACCGAGATATGTTTCGAGGTTCGAGCACACAGCTCTACGTCCCCGCCTTCACACGGAAGGATTTCCACTAACTCCACAGGACTTCCCATACAGGGAACCTCCACTGAGAATTTTAGGCAATACAATAACCGGGAGTACACAACTCCTCTCTCAAATACAACACAACCTCTACACTTAGAGGCTAGGCACAAAGCCACTCAAACACAATCACCTCACACTTGAGGGATTCCAATACAATCTCCACCTCTCACTAGAGGGAGCCAAACAACACTTCCACAATCACCTCTACACAAGAGGGATACCAACTCAATCACCTCTCACTAGAGGGATATCACAAAGATGGAAGGTTTACAATTTGGTGGTCTATCTCAATCACAAACTAATTCTTTTCCCACAAAATAAAGATCCTAATAGATAGGATAGTAGATAAGCTCAAGTATGAGAAAATAAAGTGTTTTTAATAAAGAAAATCACTTGGGAATATCTCCAAATAGATATAGAATTTTTAGACCAAAAATCAATTCCCAAAAGACTATTTTCTTTGAATTATCAAACACTTTAAAAATAAATGAAGATTGATCTTTTAAACCCAAAAACTCTTTTGAAAAACTTTCTCTTAAAACACTTGAAAGATCTAAATTTTTGCTCTTGAAAACTTACTGAGAAATAACTCAAATGGGGGATATTTATACCCCATTTGAAATCTGCCCGTTGGCAGCAGAAAAAGCCCAGATTAGCCTTCCGGTCGACCGGCCAACGGTCAAAAAATCGACCGTTGAGCCCTCCGGTTGACCGCCCGGTCGACCGTTCTAGAATCAGAGAGCAACGGCTCTCTGACCAGTCGACCGCCCGGTCGACCGAGCTGGTTTACAGAGAGCAGAGCTCTCTGCCCGGTCGACCGACCCGGTCGACCGGAGGCTTTCTAGAGAGCAGAGCTCTCTGGCGGTCGACCGACCCAGTCGACCGGCCTCCCAGCTTTGCTGCGTGCACGTTCTGTGCACGTCGGTCGACCGGCCGGTCGACCGCTCACTGCTACGGTCGACCAGCCCAGTCGACCAGCTGTCAGCCAACCTGGCAACTATGGGACTGAAAAACTTGGGTTTTTATATTTAATTAAATCCCATAAAATCACATAAATTCCATAAAAATCAGTTCTTGTTATATCTTTGAAATCTAAACATGTTTGAGTAAAAATCAAATCATGTAACATTTTGAGCCATTTTGTGACTTACAAATTTTGCCGAAAACTGAAATCCGTATTTTCCAAAACTTGAATTTTTGAAATGAAAAATCGTTTTCTCTAAAACTCATGTGAATACAAAAACATGATATTGAAACAACTTTGAAGCATATAGTATATAGATAGAATCCAACATACATGAAATATAGTATATCTATGTTTTTGACATTAAATCTAAAAATAAGTTTTGTTTAAATACAAAACCCAAATACATGAATAGGTTATCAAAATAAGCTTTCTTAAGAATATGAAGCATACATGTATATAGATCAAATATAATATACATTAAACCATGTAAACTTGTTTTGATTCAATTTTATTCATAAAAATCAAGATCGGTTAAACCGAAAACCAAAACCAATAAACATGAAACTTAAAACAAGTGTGTGTTGTGAACTTGAGCATACCACACTATCTAATTTTTAACAATAGATCTAAACTAACTATTCTAAAACAAACCGAGGTCTTCTTGTAGAGCGTCGTCTCCAAGTCGACTCGATCCAAACGTGATCTACCGAGCTTGACTCCATCCGAGTGCTAGATATGAACTTGAGGCTCGAGCTCTTGAATCACTATATGAAAGCTCCAAAACACCTTTGTTGAAGCTAATCACCTACTAATGTCTTGGTTAAATATCTGAAGCTAAATATCACAAGATTATTAGTAAACTATAACTACATGAGTTAATCATCATCAAAACTAGAGTGGAAGGCCTCTGGACCAACACAGAGAATATGCAAATTAAGAAGATACATGATAGACCCATGTATTACACAGGGTACATAGGGTCATTTGAAGTGAGTCGCATTCAGGTTGATCCAGGATTCCCGTTGAGCATTATGTCTCGCAGGGTCATGCACCATTTGGGAATCCCCACCCACCGATTAAGCGCTACTCAGACTACCATTTATGATTTCAGCGCCAATGATACGTGCTTGATGGGTAAAATCAAGCTCAGATAGATTGGGGATTTAAAATTCGAGGTGACGTGTTATGTCATAGATGTTGACATGTCTTACTATTTGCTGTTTAGATGAACATGGATTCACCGCAACTCCATCGTCCCGTCCACCCTTCATCAAGTAATGAAATACGCTGATGAACAAGAAATAGTGAGAATGTTGATCACTATAAAGCATCTGTTTAAGGGGGGCAGAGAACTACTTCACTAACTCCCTCCTCTATTAAGATCCTCTTGAGCTTGTTGATGAACCGACTCCAGAAGACCATGATTCCGACAACGAAGCTGACACTAAGTAGGAACCAAAAGAAGAATGTCTCTGGGAAATAAATCCACTTGTAACGAGCGTTGATATGCTCAATTTTAATAACACCACCAATGTTGAAGGCGAGTGGTTTATCAGTGAGAATTTAGATTTGGCTTACTTTTCTGCGTCGGCTTCTATTCTGTATCGTTAGATATTAGTACTGACGTAGATAGTGACCATTTGTCTGCAATAGATGCCTTGAATCATTACACGTGCCAGTTAGGTCATCTCTCATAGTGCATGAAAGGACCAATAATGTGTGTAGGCTGTCTAAAAATCACTGAAGACAAGTCATCAAAAAGCAGAATCCAAACTCCAGACGCAAGGCAAATTATCGCCACCAGTGCAGCTCCAAGACGCGAGAGTTTAAACCCATGTCTCAACATCACTGCAATGACCAAGACGCGGAGCATGAAAATCGCGTCTCAGCATTAGTGCAATACCAAGACGCAGAGTTTAAAGCCCGCGTCTCATGTGAAGCATGACGCAGAATTTAAAGCTCGCGTTTCTCAAGCATCACCTCAATGGCAAAAGGTGAGGCCCAAAGCCCGTGTCTTGATTATAACTGCCCTCATTACTGGGTCAATTACTGCCCACGTAATGAGAGAGTTAACCCCCATTATGGAGTATTTTAGGGGACACTTTTATCCCCTGAAGCCTCTATAAATAACCTACTTTGCTATGGAAGGGGTCGGAAAAATCCTTGGTCAGAAGAACTTTGGTTGTAAGCCGTAGAAGGACCAAGATCTCTAGCTAAAAAAAGGGAGAGTTCAACTTTTCTAACAACTTGCTGCGTACAAGTTTGTTTTATCTACAATCTTTTTGAGATTCTTATTGGACAGAAGCTGTGTTACTTCGTCCACCATCCAAAGAGAGGATTCCCAAGGGGTCCCAACGTTCACCCGGTCAACAGAAAACAAGATTCACTTTCCATCGCCACATTAAAACCTGGCATTAAACAAAGGGGAGATTTGAGCTTGAATATCTTCCCTCTCTTGTAAAGGATTATTGATCCGTTGTAATATTCTTTACAATCAGATAAAGAATTTTCATCTCGATCTTCAATTTTTCCTCACCAAATAAGAGATGGTGACTCCGCTGGGGATTTCTTTCTCTACCGATGAGCAAGTCGTGGCGCAAGGTGACGTCACCTACATGGAAAAAATGGTCGAATCACTCATTGTCGAGTTCGACCAGGCAAATTATGAAGAGTTTCTCTCTTCTGGCTCCAAGAGCCCTAGAGCGCGGCTGTACCGCAAGTTCTCCTCAGGGACTCGCTCTCCAGTTCACTCTGAGATCCCTTCAGATACGACTGACAAGAAGATTGCCATGGCTAATTGTTGGCCCAAAGGCTTTCCACTCTAGTTTTGATGATGATTAACTCATGTAGTTATGTCTACTAATAATCTTGTGATTTTAGTTTCAGATCATTAATCAAGTTATTAGTTGGTGATTAGCTTCAACAAGATGATTTGGAAGCTTTCACATGTTGATTCAAGAGCCCGAGCGTCAAAGATCATATATAACACTTGCTCGGTGGATCAAGGAGTTTTGGATCGAGTCGGCTTGGAGACAAGAAGACATCGGTACCATACTTTAGTTTTGTATTTAGATCCAAATTGTAAAGATTAGAATAGTATGATATGCTCAAGTTCACAACACACACGTTTCATGTTTTGAATATTGGTTTTCGGTTTTTTCGTTTTTGGTTTAACCGATCTTGGTTTCATGAATAGATAGATCAAAACAAGTTTACATGGTTTTATGTATAGTAGATTGATTCTATATACATGCATGCTTAACTTCCTAGACAAACTTAGTTTTGACTTACTTATTCATGTGTTTTATGTTTTGATATTTTTTTAACAAAACATATTTTGGAATTAAAGTCAAAAACATGGATATATATATATGTTTCATGTATATAAGATTATATCCATATACATCATGCCTAAATGTTGTTTAATATCATGTTTTTGTATTTGGATGAGTTTTGGACAAAATGTATTTTCTATTCAAAAATCCAAGTTTTAGAAAATACAAGTTTTGGATTTTGGCAAATTTTCTATAACACAAAAATAGTTCAAAATGTTTGAGATTTGTGTTAAACTTTTTAACACAAGTTTGTATTTCAATATAAAATGAGAAAACTATTTTTATGGAATTTTAGAGATTTTATGGGAATTTATAAGTCTTTAAAAACTAAGTTTTTCTTAGAACTTCAGCTGCCAGGCTAGGCCGGTCGACCGACGTGCACGGATACGTGCACGCTGGCTACCTCATGAGCCGGTCGACCGCACGGTCGACCGACTGAGAGCAGGTTGCTCTCTGTTTGTTTCGGTCGACCGGACAGTCGACCGCCCAGAGAGCCGTTGCTCTCTGGTTCTGGGGACGGTCGATCGCACGGTCGACCGGTAGCTGCCAACGGTCAAAAATTGACCGTTGGACGGTCGACCGGGCGGTCGACCGGCAGTTCATTTTTGGCAGTTTTTGCTGCCAACGGCTATATTTTTCTGGGGGCTATAAATACCCCATTAATGGCCAGTTTTCTATAAGATTTTTTGTGCGAATTTTTCTTGACTCTCTAGTGTTTTCACAGCAATCAAAAGAAGTTTTTGGGCTTTAATTTGAACAATCTATTTGGTGTTTTTGCTAGGGTTTGGAAAATCAAAGAAAAGGGTTTTTGGAAAAAAGAGTTTTGATTCAACTACTATATCTTGGTTTCAGTTTTTCCCAAGGATTTTCTTTGTGATTTTGATTTCCATTCCATTGGTTTTCTCCACACTTGAGCTACATCTACTATCTTATTCTATAGGATTTTTGTGTGGGAAAGAAATTGTTTGTGGTTGTTGTTTAGACCACCAAGTTGTAAACCCATCTCTTGCTTGGCTTTGTGCATTTCGGTTGTATCCCTCAAGTTGTGAGGTGATCCTTGTGTTAATCCCTCAAGTTGTGAGGTGATTGTTTGTTGGCTTGGAGTTGTGCCTCAAGGAGGAGGTTGTGTTTGTAAGGAGAGGAGTTGGGTACTCCTTGTAATTGTTATTGCCCCAAATCCTCGGTGAAGGTTCCCTTTGTGGGAGTCCTTTGTGGACAAGCTAGTGGACTTAAAATCCTTCTGGGTGAAGGCGGGGATGTAGAGCTGGGTGCTCGAACCTCGAAACATATCTTGTTGTTTGCGCTTGATCCCTTGGCTCTTACTCTCTCTCAACATTGTGCCTTGCATAAATTCATATTGTCCATTCATAATTATTTGCTTGCCTTGTTTGAGTATGCATCTCTTGTTAATTACAATTAGTTTTTAAATTCCGCATCAAGTTCATTAGATTAGCATAATCACCTATTCACCCCCCCTCTGGGTGATTTTTCAATTGGTATCAGAGCCTACGCTCCTGATATTAGGTTTAACCACCTAGGAGTGAGATCTTGGTTTGCTAATCTTCATTTGCGTTGTTCATTTGCACACATATAGTTGCACTCATGGATAGCCCTCCCATGTTTGACTTTTTTAGACTTGATGTTTGAAGGCCAATATGAGTAGTCATTTAAAAACCCTAGGACATCTAGTTTATCAAGCCATTACTCAAGAACCCTACCCAAATCATAGCAAGCATAAGAAGGCCAATGCACTTGCACTTAAAATACTTAGAGCATCTCTTAATGAAGATCTTTTACCAGTGTTTGATCTTTATGATTCGGCTTTTGCAGTTTGGAGCATATTGACTTCTCCCGAGCTTCCAAGGATTATCAACAAGTTGAGAAGATCTAGGAGAGACATGTCCGACGAGCATTGCCTCATGGTCCAAGGGATAGACTCCCTTGAGGTACAATTGGATTCTCAATTAGATGATTGCTCTAGTTCCTATTGTGATGGTTGCTTAGAAGCTCAAACCTTAAATATGGAACTTGCCACAAAGCTTAAAATTTTTTGGAAAAACATAACCTTTTGAAAAAGAATCACTTTGATTTAAAAGAAGAAATGAAGGATTTGTGCTCAACTTTTGAATCGGTTTTGCAAGAGAAGGAAGAGATTACTAGTGAACGTGACTCACTAAGATCTCAACTAGACCTTACCCTAAAAGAGATTGATGTTTTGAAAAACAAAAATGATTTTGATGATGTTGTGAAAAACAATGAGGTTCTATCTTCAAAATTGGATTTTGTTTTAAAAGATAATCTTGTTATGAAAAATGAAATTGATTTCATTACAAAAGAATTGGATTTAGTTTTAAATAAAAATAAATCCTTGCAAAATGATTTAGATTCTCATGTTTGCCATGCTAGTGTAGCTTCTTCCTCTAGCACACCTATTGCATGCTCCACTTTATCTTCAACTATTGAAAATGATATAAATGTGTTGAAGAAAAGTGTTGATTGTTTGGGCTCCACTTTGAGCCAATGTGCTTTGAATCATACACGCTTGGAAACCTTGGTTCGCAAGAAACAAGTTCCATCCTTGCATGCACACCCATCACGGCATACACATGCTTCCCACG
Source organism: Agave tequilana (assembly GCA_038442645.1). Lineage (NCBI taxonomy): Eukaryota > Viridiplantae > Streptophyta > Magnoliopsida > Asparagales > Asparagaceae > Agave > Agave tequilana. The sequence goes on from JAVJIF010030906.1 coordinate 177,183, forward strand.
GTCACCACCATTACATGTATGCTCATGTGTACACTTGTACACATTGTGGTCGAAAAGGCCATCTTGCTAGATTTTGCTATGATCGTTTACATATTGAAAATTTAGCATGTAATCTTGTTTGGGTTGGAAAAGATACTAACCCCCGTGGAACCAAAAGAAAATGGGTACCAAAGACCACCCCTTTGATTTTTGATGTAGGAGTGGGCTCTCGCATAACGTGAGAGTGTTGGTGCCTTGAAGTGGATGCGTTCCGTACCTAAAGAAAACAAATTTGGATGCATCACTTTCAAGGGGAGTTTGATGGAGAAGACCACCATTGGTTTGGAGAACTAGAGAGGTGCCTTCATCGGTTTTGGTATCTATCTCTAACTCCCGTTTATATTTACATCCTTTTCATGTTCATATTTTTATAGCATGTTTTGATATTTGTTGATTATTATGATTATGCCATGATCATTAGATTAGTGTCATACATGTTTAGTTATTTGAGACACCTATGTTTTATATGGATCTATATTTAGTGTTCTCACCTTGTTTAAACTAATATGTATGCCCTATATCTAATGCACATGCATATACATAATGATCATATGGATGTTTATGATGTTTTGTTTTAATGATTCATGTTTTGATAATTAACATGTGTTGTAATAGCTAAACAATGGTGATGTGTTTTATGATTTCTGTTTTTGCCACATGTTTTGATGTTTGGCTATTATGTATATCATGATTCTAATAGCATGTGAATTTACATAATGATCGTTTTATGTTTGTATTGATGATTTATGTCTAGTTTTATGCCTCATGTTTTGGATATACGTTTAGATGTTAGTTTTCATTAAGACTAGGATTTATGCTTGTATATATAGTGGGCCACAAATAAATCTTTATATATGTTTGTGCTAGAATTCTTATTTGTACCCATTAGATGTGCTAGTATAGTCTAGTTTTGATGATTCATGCATTTTAACCTATATTCTCATTTTGGATATGTTTCTTTGATCATGTGTTTTAACTTCATGTATATGTCCATCTTGTCTAAACTATTGATTATACATATACATCCCTTGAGCCACGTGCCTTCATGCATATACTTTTGTGGACTCATTATGTTTAGAATATGTATGTATACTTTAGTTTGTACATGACATACATATGCCTTGAAGTTTAAATCGTTTTGGTGAGTTTCATGATTTTCATGTTTTTAGGTAATTTTAAATTGGAAATGAAAATTTAGTTTTTCATTTGTTAATGTTTTTAAGGAATTCCACATGAGCTTAATTGAATATTTTCATTTTGATATGTGTCACATAACACTTGTTCACTCACCTTGTTAGTTTTCTTAAGATTTTGTTTTCATGAGTATGATATGAGCTTTATGGATTTTGAGTGCTTAGTGATCATGTGATTTACATGTGTTTCATGAAAAATAATTTTGTTTTATTCCTTACTTGAAGGATTTCGTACTAGTTTAAAAGTTTTTCCATTTAACTAGTTCGTATTCTTCACTATGGTAGAGATTTTCAAACAAACTATAATTTTAAATCTATTTTTGAAAACCCCTACCTTCTATGGGAGGTTGGATGGGAGATCATGTTCATGTATGCTTTAAAATGAAAATCATTTAAAACTTGAACCATGATTGGGTGGTAGTTATATGATGTATACACTTGATCATTATTGTAGTTTCAATTGGTATCATTGGAATTCTTTCAATTGGTATCAATTTTGACCTCTTATTGTATACTCATATATTTTCATATATGTATGTTTGCACTTCAAAGAATATCAATTTCAATTGGTATCTAATTTTCATACATATATATGTTTTTATTTGTGCTTATTATATTCATATATCTTAGAGTACTAATTTTGATCATGGTAAAGCTTGTTTTATAATGACTATCTTGTTTCAATTGACTAGTTTTCAATTGGTATCCATATACAAGCTTTGCATGCTTTCATTTGGTATTTCATAAAGAGGGAGAAAAACTTGTATTTCATCTTTCAATTGGTATTTTGTATTCCACTCCCTTGCTTTATGATAGAAAACAATGATTTTCAATTGGTATCAATTTTCAATCATATGAAAATATTTACAATTGGTATCAAAATCCTTGTTTAGAAATTCAAAATTTGTAATGTTTAATTTTAATTGATATTACGATTGTTTATTTACAATTGGTATGTTGTTTGTTTACTTATAAATTGGTATCAAGATCTTTGTCTTTCAACTGGTATAGTTTCACTTTTAATTGGTATCAATATGCACTTCATTGACACATTTTTAATTGGTATCATATTTGATTTGACCCCTTATTGATATCGTTTTGTTTTAGACACAAAGGGGGAGAACATTTTGTTTTTGATCATCCCTTTATTGATTCTTTGTTTTGAACAAAAAGGGGGAGAAAATTGTGTTTTGTTTTGGTTTTTACCCCTTTGTTGATGATTGACAAAAAGGGGGAGAATTATTTGAGAAGTTTTATATATGCATGTTGATGTTTTGCATATATTAAGTTTAATTTAGTTTAATTTTAATTGGTATCTAGAGAATGTTTTGTTTTTGAACATTTATTTGCTTATTGGTATCTAGAGCATGTTTTATTTTTGAACATTTATTTGATTGGTATCTAGAGCATGTTTTGTTTTTGAACATTTCATTGGTATCTAGAGCCTTTTATTATTTATGCATAGATATGCATTCATGTTTAAGAGCCTTCATTGCATATTTATATTTATTTGTTTATGCATGAGTTAAGGGGGAGCTTCTTTGAAGCTTAACTTTAATCCATGCATATATAACTCCATGAGTTTTGTCATCATAAAAAAGGGGAGATTGTTGGCCCACACTCTAGTTTTGATGATGATTAACTCATGTAGTTATGTGTAGGGGTGGCAGACGGGTCGCGACCCGCCAGACCCGACCCGACCCGAAGTTAGCGGGTCTGGGTTTGGGCTAATCGGGTTTGGGTCGTAATCGGGTCGACCCATCTGACCCGATTATTAAATGGGTCGGGTCGACCCGAACCCGCCAGACCCGCTTGACCCGCCAGACCCGATTATTCTCTCTCCTCCTCGGCCTCCTCCCCTTGATCTTCTCCTCTGCCGCCCCCGCCTCCTCCCCTTCGCCTAAATCAAATTGTCAAAAAATATGCGTAAGACCAATTTTTAACCCGTGGCCTCTAATATGTAGAGTTTAGTGTGATGACTAACTATACCACCCAACAATTTGGTAATAAAGTGTAAAGAAATTGTATTCAAAATTTAATAATCAGGTCAAATGGGTCGGGTCGGGTCGACCCGACTAACAATGGGTCGGGTCTGAATTTTTGACCCATATAATAATCGGGTCGGGTCGACCCGACCCGACCCAATTGCCACCCTAGTTATGTGTACTAATAATCTTGTGATTTTAGTTTTAGATCATTAATCAAGTTATTAGTTGGTGATTAGCTTCAACAAGATGATTTGGAAGCTTTCACATGTTGATTCAAGAGCCCGAGCGTCAAAGATCATATATAACACTTGCTCGGTGGATCAAGGAGTTTTGGATCGAGTCGGCTTGGAGACAAGAAGACATCGGTACCATAATTTAGTTTTGTGTTTAGATCCAAATTGTAAAGATTAGAATAGTATGATATGCTCAAGTTCACAACACACACGTTTCATGTTTTGAATATTGGTTTTCGGTTTTTCCGTTTTTGGTTTAACCGATCTTGGTTTCATGAATAGATAGATCAAAACAAGTTTACATGGTTTTATGTATAGTAGATTCATTCTATATACATGCATGCTTAACTTCCTAGACAAACTTAGTTTTGACTTACTTATTCATGTGTTTTATGTTTTGATATTTTTTAACAAAACATATTTTGGAATTAAAGTCAAAAACATGGATATATATATGTTTCATGTATATAGGATTATATCCATATACATCATGCCTAAATGTTGTTTAATATCATGTTTTTGTATTTGGATGAGTTTTGGACAAAATGTATTTTCTATTCAAAAATCCAAGTTTTAGAAAATACAAGTTTTGGATTTTGGCAAATTTTCTATAACACAAAAATAGTTCAAAATGTTTGAGATTTGTGTTAAACTTTTTAACACAAGTTTGTATTTTAATATAAAATGAGAAAACTATTTTTGTGGAATTTTAGAGATTTTATGGGAATTTATAAGTCTTTAAAAACTAAGTTTTTCTCAGAACTTCAGCTGCCAGGCTAGGCCGGTCGACCGTAGCGGTCGACCGACGTGCACGGATACGTGCACGCTGGCTACCTCATGAGCCGGTCGATCGCACGGTCGACCGACTGAGAGCAGGTTGTTGGCCCAAAGGCCAATCACCCTAGTTTTGATGATGATCAACTCATGTAGTTATGTTTACTAATGATCTTGTGTTTAATTAGTGACAGATTCATTATCAAGATCTTAGTAGGTGCATAGCTCAACAAAGGATAAAATGTCAAGATTTGGAGCTAGCACGGTGTGATCCAAGGAGCTTTTGGATCAAGCTTGGACCAAGTCAAGATGATGAGAAGACTTCAAGGGAAGACTTCAAGATCAAGACTTGTGTCTAGGTATAAGATTTTTATGTTTTAGATAAAATATAAAGGATAGATAGTTGGTGGATTGCTCAAGTATACCATGCACACACACTCTTGATAGAATTGTTTTCATAAAAGATTTTTTTTTGGTTTAGAAAAGATTTTTCATTTTGGAAAAATACAAGTTTGGTTTTTGGTGTTTCTCATGTACTTGTCTTTTAACCAAAACCATGTTTAGAGCTTTATGACAAAAACATAGATATTTCATTATGATTGTGTAGTGGATCATATCCATACACTATGCCTTAAAATGTATTAGTATATCTTGTTTTTGTATTTGATGAAGATTTGGAAAAATATGTTTTGAAAAAATAAAGTTTAGAAAACATGTTTTGGAAAATACAGTTTTTATCTTGAGCCAAATATTTCCAAGTTACAAAAATAGTCCAATCCTTTGTAACATGCCTTGATCTTGTGCAAGCATGTTTGATTATCATAGTATATTGGTTAAACAATTTTTGTAGATTTTTATGTACTTTATGGGATTTTATTTGAGCCAAAAAGACCAACTTTTTAATCCCAGAAAACTGTTTCAAGCTTCAGATAAGTCGACTTATAACCCTTATAAGTCGACTAACCCTGAAGTCGGCCGACCGGACCGGTCGACCGACGTGCACAAACGTGCACGCCTTTGTGTACTGGAGGACGGCCGACCGTGCCGGTCGATCGCTCCAGAGAGCAGAGCTCTCTGGAAAGTTCGGCCGACCGCACTGGTCGACCGACAGAGAGTTAGACTCTCAGCTCCAGTGGGTCGGTCGACCCGGGCGGTCGACCGTGGCTCCAACGGTCAGAAATCCGACCGTTGGCGGTCGACCGCACCGGTCGACCGGCAGTTCTGACAAAGCCCCAACGGCTAGTTTTTGACAGCCTATATATTTGGGGGTTTGTGGACTGTTTTGTTAGAAGATTTTGGAGACCTTTAGAGCCAGTTTTTCCTATACTTTCAGAAAAGTTTTTCTCCACAAAATAGAGAGCTAATACTTCCAATCTAAAGGGAGTTTTGTTTAGAGTGTGTTTAAAAGAGATTCTTTGAGTTTTCCTCCACCTTTCTCATCCTAGTTTTTCTCACACCACACGTGAGCCATCCATTGATTATACATCCTATAGGTGTGTTGTAGTGAGAGTGCTTTAGGTGATCAAAGTGTTGTGATCACCAAAGATCTTTTCTTTGTTCTTTGAGGAGACGGGCAAGTGTGCTCGTGATTGTTTGGGTCCTAGTGAGGACTCGGTTGTTTCGGGTTCGGGTGCGAATCCTTGTTTGAGGTGCGGCCTCGGCGAGCCGGTGGGCTTGCGGTGTGTACGGGACTAGAGAGTCCGAGGGCTTGTAGGTGTTGCGGCACCGAGGAGAGATCCAGTGGGATTTTGCATAGTGGAAATACTTCGTGTGTCGAAGGCGGGGATGTAGAGCAAGTGTGCTCGAACTCGAAACATACCCTTGTGTTTGCGATTGCTCACTCTCTCTCTCTCTCTCTCTCTCTTGTCTCTTTTATATCTTGCATACTTTTATTGTGCTCATCTTTATATGCTAGATATTCATTTGTGCTCATATTGATATACTTGCGTGGGTTTGTTGCTAACACTTGTATTTAACCAAGAGAGCCAACGCGGCACCTCAACCCATTCAAGGGAAATCTAGAGGAGTTTGTCCAGAGCCCTTCATGGGGAATTCGGCAACACTCTTGTGTTATACATAGTGTCTAGTGTAAAAGTTTTAATTAGGTCATAATTATTTTTAGCTTCCGCATTATTTGCATAATTCATCATTAAGTGACCATTAGATTAGCCTTCACCTATTCACCCCCCCTCTAGGTGAACCTTCAATTGGTATCAGAGCTTGGTACTCTGATTTGGTCTAACAACCTAGAGTAAAAGATCCTCATTTTTAGGCTAATCACAATATTTGTACACACACACCATGGACTTCATGTCACCACCCATGTTTGACATTGTTAATATCCATATATGGAAGGTAAAGATGTCATTGTACCTCAAAGCCCTAGGCATTCATGTTTATCTTGCCACAACTAATGATGCATATTGTTTGAATGGTAAGAATATTGAGGCTAATGCAAAAGCCCTAAATGCTTTAAAGTCTACCCTAGATGATGTTTATTTATCTAGAGTTTCTAACTTTGATTCGGCTTTTGTAGTGTGGAATACCCTCATCTCCCTCGGTGAAAATGAACAATACTATGCGGGGAGCGATTCGGATGTTGGAAGTAACACCTCCAACGTGTGCTACATGGTCCAAGGGGATAACCCCCTTGAGGTAACTTCCGAATCCGAGGATGAGGATAATAACATGTCATATGAAGAGCTTTCTACATTTTGTCAATTATTGCTTGAAAAATATGACATGATTAAGAAAGATAATAAAATTTGAAAAAGAACATTGCTTGCATGCATAAAGAACATGATTCATTTAGAAGTAACATTGCATGCTTAGAAAAAGGTAACAAATATTTGAAAAAGGATTTTGATGCCATGCTTAATGAAAAGGATTCTTTAGAAAATAAAATGGCATGCTTAGAAAAGGAAAATAAAGATTTGAAAAATGAGAATGTTTTCTTGCTTGCAAAATTGAATGATTTATGTGAAGGAAACACTATTTTGAAAATAAAGTTGATTTGGTGGACAAACAAAAAGAAGTTGTTTTTCAAGAAAATAAATCTTTGAAAAGAAAAATTTGTGAAAAAGAAAAAGATTTTGTTTCACAAAAGAAAAAGAAAAATGATTCTTTATCTCATCATGCTTTACATGCCACCACTAATGAGATAAAAGTTTTGAAAAATAAAATGGATGGTTTGAGTTCAACTTTGAACTCTTGTGCTTTCAATCATTCTAGGTTGGAATCAATGTTTTCAAAGAAACAAACTCCACACATTGATGCGCATCATAACCATGCATTTGCTTATGTTGCACAACATGATCACACTCCTACACATAAGCATACTATGGTGTACACATGTACACATTGTGGCCGGAAAGGCCATTTAGCAAAATTTTGTTATGACAAGTTGCATTATTTTAATTTTGCTAAGAAAAATTGTTGGGTTCCATTAAATGCTAACCCCCGTGGACCCAAGAAAATATGGGTACCAAAACCCCCACCATTTGCTTTTGATGTAGGTGAGGGCTCTCACAAAACGTGAGAGAATTGGTGCCTTGGTAGTGGATGCAATGGACTTTATGGGCACATCTTAGACGCATCACTATCAAGGAGCTTTGGTGGAACAACCACCATATTGGAGCTTTGGAGTTGGTAACACTCTCTAAACTCCTACTTTTCTATGTACATGCTTCTTTCATTTGATTATCATGTAGCATATTCATGTTTTAGGTTTTGTGCTTCATGTGGTAAAATCTTGTTTAGATGTAGTATTTGTCAAAACTTAGATTTATACATGTACAAGTAGTGAGCCACATTTGATTCATATACGTTTGCACTTCATTGTTGACTTGTACTCACTATATGCACATGTATAGCCTAGTTTTGATGATTTCCTCATTTATACTTGTTTTGTCAATTTTCATGTTTTATTTCATGTATATGTATCTTTTATTCAAATCTAATAAATATATATATGTATATCCATTTTGAGTCTCTTGCCTTCATGCAAATACTATTAATAGACTCGTTTTATGTTTGGGATATGTATGTGTATTGTTAGGATTGGATAAAGCATACATATACCTAGAAGTTTGTTTGTTTTTAATGAAAAATGATTTTTCATGATTGTTTGTTTTGTTAAAAATGTGATTTTTGATCATTTTGAGCCTCAATGACTATTTTCATGAAAATGCCATTTGCATAACCTTTGAACACTCATCTTTTACTTTTCAAGATAATTTTGAGCTTTATGGACTATGAGTGCTTGAACTTTTATGTACTTAGCATGATTCATGAAATACACATGCTTTGATTTCATATTTTTGAAGGATCTTTAACTAGTTTTTCAAAAATTATTTAACTAGTTAATTGTTCTTCATTTGGTAGAGTTTTTCAAACAAAGCTTATTTTTCAAATCTATTTTTGAAAACCCCTACCTTCTATGGGAGGATGGATGGGCGTGTATGCCTTGTAAGCTTAATTGACAAATCTTTTCCTTGTGCATATCAAGGGATGGTAGGTTATGAGTTATACACTTGATCTTATTGTTATGTCTATTGGTACTTTGAATCATTTCAATTGGTATCAATATGAACTTATTTGTATATACTCATATTTTGTTTCCTATATATGTATGTATCAATTTCAATTGGTGTACTCATTTCATACATATATATATGATTTCCATGTGCTTAACTTTCATTTGGTTCACATTTTTAAAGCACAAAGTTTGTGATGAAAAATTAAATTTTTGATCATATGTTTACTATTGGTATCAATATGCTTCAACTTCATATTTGTTAAATGTCAATTGGTATCAATATGTTTTAAAAAAAATGATTGCTTTCAATTTGGTATCTTAAAAATTTGTTTGTTTTACAAAAGCTTTGATACCTTTCAAAATTTGTTTAAGAAAAATTAAAAAAAAAGAAAAATTTTGTTGATATGTTTGATTTGACCCCTTATTGATCTCTTTGTTTATGACAAAAAGGGGGAGAAAAATTTGTTTGATTTGATTTTACTTTGAACCCTTTGTTGATGAGTGACAAAAAAGGGGAGAAGTATTTGAGTTTATATGCATGTTTTCATTGCTTAAGGGGGAGAAGTATTTGTCTTCCTTGTTATTTATGCATATATGTTTTGTTTTGCAAATAGAAGAAAAAGATTTATTTTGTTTTATCTCCATTCATTTGCATACATGTTTATGAGCTTTATTGTCATATCTTATTATTTATGTCTATGCATGAGTTAAGGGGGAGCTTCTTTGAAGCTTTACTTTAATCCATGCATATATAACTCCATGAGTTTTGTCATCATCAAAAAGGGGGAGATTGTTGGCCCAAAGGCCTATCACCCTAGTTTTGATGATGATCAACTCATGTAGTTATGTTTACTAATGATCTTGTGTTTAATTAGTGACAGATTCATTATCAAGATCTTAGTAGGTGCATAGCTCAACAAAGGATAAAATGTCAAGATTTGAAGATAGCACGGTGTGATCCAAGGAGCTTTTGGATCAAGCTTGGACCAAGTCAAGATGATGAGAAGACTTCAAGGGAAGACTTCAAGATCAAGACTTGTGTCTAGGTATAAGATTTTTATGTTTTAGATAAAATATAAAGGATAGATAGTTGGTGGATTGCTCAAGTATACCATGCACACACACTCTTGATAGAATTGTTTTCATAAAAGATTTTTTTTTGGTTTAGAAAAGATTTTTCATTTTGGAAAAATACAAATTTGGTTTTTGGTGTTTCTCATGTACTTATCTTTTAACCAAAACCATGTTTAGAGCTTTATGACAAAAACATAGATATTTCATTATGATTGTGTAGTGGATCATATCCATACACACTATGCCTTAAAATGTATTAGTATATCTTGTTTTTGTATTTGATGAAGATTTGGAAAAATATGTTTTGGAAAAACAAAGTTTAGAAAACATGTTTTGGAAAATACAGTTTTATCTTGAGCCAAATATTTCCAAGTTACAAAAATAGTCCAATCCTTTGTAACATGCCTTGATCTTGTGCAAGCATGTTTGATTATCATAGTATATTGGTTAAACTATTTTTGTAGATTTTTATGTACTTTATGAGATTTTATTTGAGCCAAAAAGACCAACTTTTTAATCCCAGAAAACTGTTTCAGGCTTCAGATAAGTCGACTTATAACCCTTATAAGTCGACTAACCCTGAAGTCGGCCGACCGGACCGGTCGACCGACGTGCACAAACGTGCACGCCTTTGTGTACTGGAGGACGGCTGACCGTGCCGGTCGACCGCTCCAGAGAGCAGAGCTCTCTGGAAAGTTCGGCCGACCGCACCGGTCGACCGACAGAGAGTTAGACTCTCAGCTCCAGTGGGTCGGTCGACCTGGGCGGTCGACCGTGGCTCCAACGGTCAGAAGTCCGACCGTTGGCGGTTGACCGCACCGGTCGACCGGCAGTTCTGACAAAGCCCCAACGGCTAGTTTTTGACAACCTATATATTTGGGGGTTTGTGGACTGTTTTGTTAGAAGATTTTGGAGACCTTTAGAGCCAGTTTTTCCTATACTTTCAGAAAAGTTTTTCTCCACAAAATAGAGAGCTAATACTTCCAATCTAAAGGGAGTTTTATTTAGAGTGTGTTTAAAAGAGATTCTTTGAGTTTTCCTCCACCTTTCTCATCCTAGTTTTTCTCACACCATACTTGAGCCATCCATTGATTATACATCCTATAGGTGTGTTGTAGTGAGAGTGCTTTAGGTGATCAAAGTGTTGTGATCACCAAAGATCTTTTCTTTGTTCTTTGAGGAGACAGGCAAGTGTGCTCGTGATTGTTTGGGTCCTAGTGAGGACTCGGTTGTTTCGGGTTTGGGTGCGAATCCTTGTTTGAGGTGCGGCCTCGGCGAGCCGGTGGGCTTGCGGTGTGTACGGGACTAGAGAGTCCGAGGGCTTGTAGGTGTTGCGGCACCGAGGAGAGATCCAGTGGGATCTTGCATAGTGGAAATCCTTCGTGTGTCGAAGGCGGGGATGTAGAGCAAGTGTGCTCGAACCTCGAAACATACCCTTGTGTTTGCGATTGCTCACTCTTTCTCTCTCTCTTTGTCTCTTTTATATCTTGCATACTTTTATTGTGCTCATCTTTATATGCTAGATATTCATTTGTGCTCATATTGATATACTTGCATGGGTTTGTTGCTAACACTTGTATTTAACCAAGAGAGCCAACGCGACACCTCAACCCATTCAAGGGGAATCTAGAGGAGTTTGTCCAGAGCCCTTCACGGGGAATTCGACAACACTCTTGTGTTATACATAGTGTCTAGTGTAAAAGTTTTAATTAGGTCATAATTGTTTTTAGCTTCCGCATTATTTGCATAATTCATCATTAAGTGACCATTAGATTAGCCTTCACCTATTCACCCCCCTCTAGGTGAACCTTCACATGTTGCTCTCTGTTTGTTTCGGTCGACCGGACGGTCGACTGCCCAGAGAGCCGTTGCTCTCTGGTTCTGGGGACAGTCGACCGCACGGTCGATCGGTAGCTGCCAACGGTCAAAAATTGACCGTTGGACGGTCGACTGGGCGGTCGACCGGCAGTTCATTTTTGGCAGTTTCTGCTGCCAATGGCTATATTTTTCTGGGGGCTATAAATACCCCATTAATGGCCAGTTTTCTATAAGATTTTTTGTGCGAATTTTTCCTGACTCTCTAGTGTTTTCACAGCAATCAAAAGAAGATTTTGGGCTTTAATTTGAACAATCTATTTAGTGTTTTTGCTAGGGTTTGGAAAATCAAAGAAAAGGATTTTTGGAAAAAAAGAGTTTTGATTCAACTTCTATATCTTGGTTTCAGTTTTTTTCAAGGATTTTCTTTGTGATTTTGATTTCCATTCCATTGGTTTTCTCCACACTTGAGCTACATCTACTATCTTATTCTATAGGATTTTTGTGTGGGAAAGAAATTGTTTGTGGTTGTTGTTTAGACCACCAAGTTGTGAACCCATCTCTTGCTTGGCTTTGTGCATTTGGGTTGTATCCCTCAAGTTGTGAGGTGATCCTTGTGTTAATCCCTCAAGTTGTGAGGTGATTGTTTGTTGGCTTGGAGTTGTGCCTCAAGGAGGAGGTTGTGTTTGTAAGGAGAGGAGTTGGGTACTCCTTGTAATTGTTATTGCCCCAAATCCTCGGTGGAGGTTCCCTTTGTGGGAGTCCTTTGTGGACAAGCTAGTGGACTTAAAATCCTTCTGGGTAAAGGCGGGGATGTAGAGCTGGGTGCTCGAACCTCGAAACATATCTTGTTGTTTGCGCTTGATCCCTTGGCTCTTACTCTCTCTCAACATTGTGCCTTGCATAAATTCATATTGTCCATTCATAATTATTTGCTTGCCTTGTTTGAGTGTGCATCTCTTGTTAATTGCAATTAGTTTTTAAATTTCGCATTAAGTTCATTAGATTAGCATAATCACCTATTCACCCCCCCTCTAGGTGATTTTTCACTAATCATATCACACATAACACCCGCGTCAACGTCTCCCATGAGACCCGCGAGGTTAGCATTGCTGATATTCAACCCGTTCATGCCCGTCTTCTTCCTCAGTTCTAGGTCACCGGGGGTTCCTAGCAACCCGTACGGCGTAACTGGAACACTGAATGATGACAGAGACAACGTGCGCATCAACTACAAGCGTGAGAAGTAGGAACAATTACCAGTCCAGCATATACAGAACACGAGGCTCTAGCCCGCTTCTCTCCTAAACCACGTCAGACGCGTGAAGCCCGTGTTTGGAGACCTAAACGTGAAGCCCACCAGGCCTGCATTTCTGAAGCTCCACTTCATAAACACGACGTTCAGCAGCGCGAGGTCCGTACCGCTTCTCAGAAACACAAGACCCACGCCTCCCAAATCAGATGCGGAATTGAGAAAATTTGCGTATTTCAACTATCGCTAGTTAAACACGACAACCAGCAACGCAAGGTCCGCATCCCATCTCAGAACCCTGCGTCTCAGCTTTGCGACGCAAGGATGGCTCTCAGAAACTTAAAAACCCTTGACAACCCGAGGCTGATCTCTTTGATCCTCCTCCGACAAATCTAAGAGATTATTTGACAAAGAAAAGGAGTGCTAATCAGATCACTCCGTCTTGTTGCTGTGAACGACTCATTAAGGCAATGCTCTCTGAATGCCGCTGCAGCTCACATGCAAGCAAACAGTGGTATTCAGATGATTGACCTCAACCTCTCGATCAGCCAAGAGGCGTCGCTCTCACAGAAAAGGAGCCTTCTCTGACATGGAGTACCCTGAAGTCACTGTAAACATGGTAAGCAGAAGTAGGGAAAAACAATCGGCAGTCAGCTCCTATGAGTCTGACAGAGAGCCAGAAGGAGTGTATCGGCATACTCGCACTCAGACTAGTGCGGTCACCCTGATCAATTACAGTGCCCTAGCTTGAGACATTGAAGTAAATGAATCACACTCCGCTGTTACAGAATCACAGGCCTCGAACTCTTCCATAGAGAAGGAAGTCTTCGCGTACATGACAAATACTCCTGAGGAGACGGCCAGGCGCTTTGAACAACAAGCCCAGGTCCAGAGGGAACAATTCGATATGATTCATGCTCAATAAGAATCCATCGATTCCCTCAAGCAGATGCTTGCACAATTGCTTGAAGACAAGAGGAAGTCAACAGACAAAACTTCTTCTAAGATGTCTAAAGGCAAACGGAAAGAAGGAGAAAGCTCATCTTCCGTACATATCGAGGAGAAGGAACAATCTAATTCTGAGTCGTCTAAATCCTCGTCTAAAGAGGAAGGCAACCCGGAGAATTAGGGTATTCATTCTAAAAGAATGAGTCAATTGGAGTAGCGTCTGGAAGCCCTTACCAACCGGAAAGGCCTCCAAGAAGAAGGAGTGGTCCGGCCATATCCAGCCGAGTGGGACCTTGTTCCGTACCCTCCTAAGTTCAAAACTCCGACCTTACAGGCTTTCGACGGCAAAGGGTCGCCGAACCAACACATCTACTACTTCAAGTCTCAGACAGGAAATGTAGTAGATAATAATGCCATCTTGGCACGTTTGTTCATCGGCACTCTAAAAGGCTTACCATTGAATGGTTCATGAAACTCCCAGAAGGCTCCATCAAAAACTGGGGTGATTTAAAAAAGCTCTTCCTGACACGCTTCTTTGAAGACGACTCGAAAATTACAATGCCCACTCTCCTGGCAACAAAGCAGCGAAAGGGAGATTCAGTCAAAATATTTGTGGAGAGATTTCGGAATATGGCGCTCCAATGTCCTAGCGGAATGACCCAGGCCACCCTGGTAGAAACCTGCCGCCACAATCTACAAACTTCACTCCTAGCCCAAATAGGGGTTGTTGAAAGCCGCACATGAAAGCAATTAGTCCAGTAAGGTGAACAGGCTAAAGAAATTATCGCCAGGGTTAGGGTAGAAGAAAATAAGCCCTGACCCGAGAAGTCGACAAGGCACGCGCCAGAAATATCTTTTCAATCAAAAAGAAAAGATACGTTAGCGACAGAAACAAAATCTCCCGTCAAACCTCAGCTGGCTAGGGGAGGTGGTTCTTCAGGTCAGCTACGTTCCAACAAGCAGTATTCCTTCAAAGACGAGCATGTCGATTCGTTATTCAAGTTACTTAACAAGAACAACTGATTGAAGTTTTCTGAAGCTAGACGTCCTGAAGAAGTCGGCAGGTCCGACAATCTTAACTATTGCCTGTATCATAGGATGCTAGGGCACCCCACCAAGAGCTGTTACGTCTTCAAAAATATCCTTCAAGCTCTGATCGATGCGAAAGTGCTAAAGCTCCGTCCAGCGTAGAAGAAAGTAATGACTAATATGACATCATTTCTTCAGTTTGAAAAACAGCCTCCAGCACCAGCCGGAGTAGTTCCCATCTCGAAAGGGGAACTAAGAATGATCAGGGACACGAGCAGGCAATTTACTATCTGAGCAGGACCATGATCGGAGCCGAATATCGGTGTAACCCGATCAAAAAGGAATGTTTGGCGCAGGTGTTCACCGTCCAGAAAATACGACACTACTTAGTGGGCCAGATTATAAATGTTATATCAAAAGTCAACCCTTTAAGGTTGCTTATGATGAAGCTATCGTCGCTAAATGGTCGACTGGCAAAATGGGCCATACTGCTCTCCCAATATGAGATGCGCTTTCTACCGCAAAAAGCCGTGAAGGGACAAGCGGTGGCAGATTTTCTGGCTGAACATCCAGATCCAAGAGTGATCAAACTTTACAAGGATCTTCCAGACGAGGTTGCTGAAGTTTGTCAGACCCAGACGTCTTTCGAATGACAGATATGGGGGCCTTCTTCGACGGTGCATCAAGAACAGGCCCACGAGGGCATGTCGTAGCAGGAGTGGGGGTAGTACTAGTCTTTTCACAAAACTACGTGATCCCTCGTGCATTCTCATTAACGAGTCATGCTCCAACAATGTAACGGAATACAATGCCCTCTTGATTGGAATGCAAATTGCCGATGAGATTGGCGTTAAAAATCTCGAAGCATACGATGACTCTAAACTCATCGTTAATCAAGTTCGTTGAGAGTACGAAGTCAGGCATGAAGACTTAGTACCCTATTTCAATGCAACTATCTCTATGGCCAAAAAGTTTGGAAACTTTTACATCGATCATGTACCAAGCTAGCAAAATGCGCACGCAGATGCAGTAGCATCTTTCGCTGGCTCCTTAGCCCTTCCAGCTGGAGTAGTAGAGAAAATACTTATCTACAGCCACAACTTGTATTACCCAAGAACCGCTTTTGAAGATCACCAAAAGCCGACAGGAGATTGTCAAGCCAAAAAACCTTTAGAGACTTCAACAGGTCCAGAACTCAGGGATTGGCGATTCCCATACATCGACTATGCCTTGTATGGCATCCTGCCTAATGATCCCAAAGAGGCGGCTGCTATTAGAAGGAAAGCCCCCAAATTCTACTGTAATGCGATCACGCGAACACTGTATCGCTGATCGCATGACAGGATCCTCCTTCGCTGCCTGTCACAAAAGGAGTCACAGGAAGTACTCAAAGAAGCGCATGATGGCATGTGTGGAGCTCATCAGCCCAGTCCGAAACTTGGAGATCGACTCCGAAGGCTGGGATATTATTGGCCTATGATGATTTCGGACGCCATCACTTACGCCAAACGATGTCACGCCTGTTAAGTCCATGGCGATTTCATCCATCAAGCACTAGGATATCTTCCCTCTACAGCCTCAACCTGGCCATTTGAGATGTGGGGAATGGACGTGGTTGGCCCTATCAGCCCACCTTCATCCAAGGGACATCGGTTCATCTTAGCTATAACCAATTACTTCTCTAAATAGGCTGAAGCTATTCCCTTGAAGGAGATAAAGGCATTTGACATGATCAAATTATTAAACACCACGTCATTTATCGCTTTGGTGTGCCACTACGGATCATTTATGACAATGGGTCCCAGTTCGTCAGCCAAGCTTTTCAAAGATTCTGTAACAAGTTTAGAATTCAAAGTGTGTCCTTAACGGCATACTACCTAGCCGTTAATGGCCTCGCAGAAGCTTTCAACAAGACTATTAGAAAGCTTCTTAAGAAATTCGTTTAGAAAAGCCAACGTGACTGGGACGACAAATTAGGTGAATGCTTATGGGCTTATCGCATGACGGTTCGAGCCCCGACGAAGGCTACACCTTTCTCCTTGGTGTATGAGTGTGAAGTTGTACTCCCATTAGAAATTCAAATCTCATCTCTACGTGTCGCCTTGACAGCAGAGATGACAAATGAGGAGAAGCATCGACTGCGACTCCAAGAACTGGAGGCTTTGGACGGTAAACGCCTGCAAGCTCAACAGTAAATTGATCGAGGTAAAACCGCGCACAAAAAGTGTATGTTTTGAAATGGATGTTTAAAGTGTGTGTGCTTTGGCTTCCTCGATACTTCCGTTATAGCATAGAGGCTAAAACGAGTCGAATCCACAAGGACGGGAGGCGATAGAAGCTTTACCGGTTGATTCACGTGTTTGTTAAAAAGTTCTTCAAAGTTTTAAAGAATAAAAAGAAAAGAAACAAAGAATGAAAAGAGAAGTGTACGGTGAAACACGAAGAAGTGGGAAACATAGAAAAGAATTGTTTTTGTGGTTTTGTTTTTATATCTAAAATGAAGTGAAAAAGAAAGAAAACTCACGGCTACTAACTACTAATGACTCCACCAACATGCTAACCTCTTAGTGATAGTTGCCTCACATGTATCATTGGCCATCACTAGTCCTTGGTTCAAGAGCTATTCAAAGCATGAACCATATGTAACTCATCACAACCCAACTTAACAAACAAGTGCAAGCTACACTTAAATCATCAAAACCCAATAAGAGCAAGTATGAAGTAAAGTAATGTTAGCTTGTTAGTGGTTAGGAAGTTAGAGTTAGATCCATCATCACGAGCCATCAATGGCTCTTGCAGGAGCAAGGCCAAAATGAGGCTATTAGATTCATGTGGATTATCATCAAAGAAGTTAGCAAGTTGGTGGTTAGTAGTTAGTTGCCATGAGAGAAAAACTAGTTACACATGTAAAATAGATTAGAGAGAAGAAAATAAAGATAAGGTAAGAGAGCACCTTTCATAGATTGTCACCTTCCATTACAAGCACTCTTACTTCCCCACACGTACTACTCTCTCTCCCTAATACAAGATCTACAAAAAATGAAAAATACAAGGGAGGAAGAAGAACTAACCTAATCTAAACTACCCTAAAATACAACATGGAATGAAAACTACTCCTAAAACTTGCATATCTCCAACACTGGAACCCCAGGGGGTATTTATAGCCACCAGGGAAGAGGGGGGCCAGGGGACAGGCCCTGGCCCAAAACGCGGCTGGGGCCGAGACCGTATGGCCGCGGAAACGCGGCCCAGGCCGCGTTTTCGCGGCCATCCTGGCTCCGCGCGCGCGGCGCTTCGAGCCGCGCGCGGTCCTTTCTGTCCCCTGTCAGTTCTGGTGCCCGGTTTTGTCTTTTCAGCCCCTGGTGTGTACAGAATCACCTCTCTAGGTCAATGGCTATCTTTAATAGGCTTTTAATCACCATTAAATGGTGATTTAGGGTCTTCTTCTCCATTGCACACCATGGACCTAGAATGAAGCAAGTAAGGGATTATTAGCAAAATTTAATATGAAATAAATGTGAAGATGTGGTATAAATTATGCAAAGTTAGATACTATCACACCCCCACACTTATCTTTTTGCTCGTCCCGAGCAAAACAAAAATAAGAAATTATTACACCACTTTCGCAGGTGACGCGATTGTACTGAGCATGTGCAACAAGCCGTTAAACCTCTAAGTTTTCCCTAGAGGAGGAGTTTTGTCTCCTGAGGGTTTTCAGCGGATTACACCCACAAAATCCATAAAGAAAGAAATCAAATGTTAGTATTTTGAAAACACATTTTGAAATAGAGAAAAGTGTTGAAATATTTTTGCGAAAATATAAGTGATCTAAGGTCATACGTTAACCAGAAATTGTTCTTTCTTAAACTAAGTCAAAATGCAAAAAATCTTGTTATAAATTAAATGTAAGAATTTAAAATTGAATTGACTCTTTGATCTTTCATAAAATTCTTAGAAAAATATGCACTTAGTGAAGGTTTTTGGGATATCGACTCTAACTTTCATGCCATTTTATTATATATATATTCCCCTTTCTTTTTTTTTCTTTCTTTTCTTCCCTTAGTTTTCTTAGGCTTTCTTATTTTACCCGAGTAGTGAGCCTTTAGCCGGTGACTCCCAAACCAGATGGTCTTAGGGCACCAGATGAGAAAACATCCCTCAGACTTAAGGACTCGAGTAAACAAGGCCACGAAACTAAAGAGGATTATTTTATTTTTATCCACCGTTTTAGGTATGAATAATCATGCTTCCTGAGGCATAATTACCCAACTTCAATAAGTAGTTTTTATTGTCATAAATTTTTTTTCTTTTATATATATATTTTTATGGCATTTCAGTCTTTGTTTCAATCCCAAAAATTGTGTAAGTGTGAAGTGCATGAATCTAAGGCAAAAAATTCAAGATCAAATTATCTTTTCAATTTTACTTTCTTATCCTAAAATTTAGACAAGATCTATTATTTTGACTCGGTTTAAAATTTCATAATTTTAGGTCTTCCTAATTCCTAAGATAATCTTAATTTTCTTAAAAATGGATCAAAACTATTTCTCTTGTTTCAAAAAGTTTTGTAAAAGAAAAGAAAAATTTTTATATAAAAGATTTTTTTAATTTTTATTAAAAAGAAGTGTAAAAGAAAGAAAATATAAAACTAACTATGTTAGTAAACCCTCCCCCACACTTATCTCATGCATGATCCTCAATGCATCGTGAATGTGTAATACATGAAACAAATGGAGAAGGAAGGAAAATTACCTCAAGGGGGTGGCTCTGGTGGTGGTCTGATTGGGTCAAGCGTTGCGACCCAACCAAAATATCGTGGATCATCCAGAAATCCACTAATGACCTCTTTAAGACGACCGAGTAAAATGATGATGGCATGAATGATTTTATTTAAAAAATTATCCCCATCTAATTTTCAATTTTCAAAAATAATTACTGAGTCATTTTCTTCAACATTCTTGTCCATCAATGAAGTGTGATTTTGAAAGATGATGGATTTGGACTCAAAGGGATCAGGAATAAAAACTGATACCGACTCGGGAATTTGACTCAGATCAAGTCGAGAGTCAATAATGAGAGTCGAAATTGGTTCAAAAACAGGGTCCAACCAAAGAATTGATGTTCACACACTTTCCCATAAATGAAGTGTGATCATGAGAGATAGGTGATTCCATTTCACGGTGTACTGGTACAGGATTCAACATTGACTCCGGAATAGAGAAAAAATCTGGTAAGGATACCGGGGTCATTATTGAATCAAAAAGTGAAATGGAGTTCCCAACAGGAAGTTCAGGATCACATTCAGGTTCGATTTCAATTTTAGGGAAGGGATAACTTGCCAAAATGTCCAGGCGACTTTCATAACTTGGAGATTGGTCGAGTTCAAATGTGTGTTCTGAAATTGAATCTTGGTTTCCAAAAGAACATGATTCTTGGGTCCAATCGGTAGAGTTAGGAATATGAGGATTGGTCAACGGTTGACAAGAAAGATTATCCTCGCTCTCATTGATCAATTCGCTCATAATTGAGTCTAACCTACTGATAGGTTGGGTAAGTGAATTTGGATTCGGAATCATGTCTTCCATATTCTTTGTAATTGGTTCTTGAAAAAATGCATATGGAAGTTGATTTTGGAAATTATGGTGAATTTGTGAGTCCATCGGATTTTGATCTGACTCACGCAAGGGTTCCATACTCAAGTCCAGTATTGATGGTTGTTTATTTTGAATAGGTGAGACTGGAAAAGATGAGTAGGACTCTTGAAAATTTGAATGAGATGAGGAGTCCAACATGTTTTGCATTCTATCACAAAAGACTTCCAAACGCTTTTCTAGCTCAATTTCTTCTTCAATTGGATGCTCTAGAAAAGGAGAATGTGGAGTTTGATGTGGGAGGGATTGTGAATTGAGCAAATTTTGCATTTGTTGTAGGGACTCTTCTATACTTCTTTCCAATGATGATTTTTCTTCAATTGGTGGTTCAGAAAAAGGAGTATATGAATCAAAATTGGGGAACGAATATTGTGATAATTGTGGATAAGATGATTGAAAATTTGACTCGGGGTAGGTGAATCCCTATGAACTCTGTGAAGAGTTGAAATTATTTTGAAAATTATGGTCATATGGTTGGGGATATGGGTCATATTGATTCGGATAATCCCAACCCGGCATATATGGTTGGTTCATGTTGTACATTGCCGGGTCAGAGTTATCCGAGTCAAATGAGGTGGGGGTGAAATATGGATTCATATTATAATTGAAAGAATTGTTGTTATTAAAATCCATATCACAATTTACAAAAAAGAAAAACAAACAAACCAACAAACAAACAAACAACAAAGAAAAAGAAAAAGAAAACAAGCCTATGCTAGGGTTGACTTAGACCTAGACGACTCCTAACTGGTTAGACTGTCCACGGGGGGTATATCGGATGCTGACCACGAGTTAATCGGCCAGGTAGGGGTAAGATCAGTGAGAGGTATCCGTGCCGGAGCAAAGGGCCTAATTATGCCAAACCACTGTTCTTCGAGGTTTCGCCTCTCAATCCCCAACCTTAGACACCGATTTAGCAAGAGTCAAATTCTAAAAACTTCCCCCTTAGGTCAATCTCTTAAATGACTCCGAGATGTCCCTAGGAGCCAACGTCTAGCAAATTTTATTTAGGCTTGGGTTGTGTGAGTGGGGGAGGTGATTTTTGGGCCAAGGGAGGGTAATGACTTCCCCACCTTATGTTGTTTGGGTTTTGCCCTTAAGTTAAATTAGTGCAAGTGTGCAATATAGATAAGCATGAACACAAAAAAGCGAGTAATCACTGAAGTGTTTGTCCTATACTATATGCTATGCAATATGTACACCTCTTATCAATATCACAACAACATAAGAACAAAATACAGTATATTGGAATGAAAATTGACACGTGCCTAGATGCAAATGTCTAAACCGTTTTAAAGCATCCAATTTTCCGTATTTTAGTTTTTAAAATTATTTACAGTGTACAGGTGATATAAAAAATTAGCAGCAGAAAATAAGAATATACAAGAATTACCCGACCACACTTGAGCAAGTGTGGACTTCTGTAATGCTAAAATTTTAACCTGCACACCAAAAAACAAAGAAGAAAAGTTAGCAAACTTGTGAAATCAAACCGTTCCCATCCCCGGCAACGGCGCCAAAATTTGATCGGGGTAAAACCGCGCACAAAAAGTGTATGTTTTGAAATGGATGTTTAAAGTGTGTGTGCTTTGGCTTCCTCGATACTTCCGTTATAGCATAGAGGCTAAAACGAGTCGAATCCACAAGGACGGGAGGTGATAGAAGCTTTACCGGTTGATTCACGTGTTTGTTAAAAAGTTCTTCAAAGTTTTAAAGAATAAAAAGAAAAGAAACAAAGAATGAAAAGAGAAGTGTACGGTGAAACACGAAGAAGTGGGAAACATAGAAAAGAATTGTTTTTGTGGTTTTGTTTTTATATCTAAAATGAAGTGAAAAAGAAAGAAAACTCACGGCTACTAACTACTAATGACTCCACCAACATGCTAACCTCTTAGTGATAGTTGCCTCACATGTATCATTGGCCATCACTAGTCCTTGGTTCAAGAGCTATTCAAAGCATGACCCATATATAACTCATCACAACCCAACTTAACAAACAAGTGCAAGCTACACTTAAATCATCAAAACCCAATAAGAGCAAGCATGAAGTAAAGTAATGTTAGCTTGTTAGTGGTTAGGAAGTTAGAGTTAGATCCATCATCACGAGCCATCAATGGCTCTTGCAGAAGCAAGGCCAAAATGAGGCTATTAGTTTCATGTGGATTATCATCAAAGAAGTTAGCAAGTTGGTGGTTAGTAGTTAGTTGCCATGAGAGAAAAACTAGTTACACATGTAAAAGAGATTAGAGAGAAGAAAACAAAGATAAGGTAAGAGAGCACCTTTCATAAATTGTCACCTTCCATTACAAGCACTCTTACTTCCCCACATGTACCACTCTCTCTCCCTAATACAAGATCTACAAAAAATAGAAAATACAAGGGAGGAAGAAGAACTAACCTAACCTAAACTACCCTAAAATACAACATGGAATGAAAACTACTCCTAAAACTTGCATATCTCCAACACTGGAACCCCAGGGGGTATTTATAGCCACCAGGGAAGAGGGGGGCCAGGGGACAGGCCCTGGCCCAAAACGCGGCCGGGGCCGCGACCGTATGGCCGCGAAAACGCGGCCCAGGCCGCGTTTCCATGGCCATCCTGGCGCCGCGCGCGCGGCGCTTCGAGCCGCGCGCGGTCCTTTCTGTCCCCTTCAGTTCTGGTGCCCGGTTTTGTCTTTTCAGTCCCTGGTGTGTACAGAATCACCTCTCTAGGTCAATGGCTATCTTTAATAGGCTTTTAATCACCATTAAATGGTGATTTAGGGTCTTCTTCTCTATTGCACACCATGGACCTAGAATGAAGCAAGTAAGGGATTATTAGCAAAATTTAATATGAAATAAATGTGAAGATGTGGTATAAATTATGCAAAGTTAGATACTAATCATAAATCGAGCTCTATCAAGCTCTAATTACCAGAGCCTTCAATAAGAAAGTCAAGGAGCGAACTTTCAAGAAAGGCGATCTTGTCTTAGCTGTTAGAAGACCTATGGTGATGACGCATAAGACCAAAGAAAAATTCCGTCCTAAATGGGAAGGACCATTTGAGTAGAGTCGGTATACTCAAATGGAGCATATCGCCTCATAACTTCAGACGGTGATACGCTCATGATACCAATCAATAACAAATTCTTGAAGAAATACTATCCTTGATGGCACTCTTCTCCTGATCAGGTTAATACTACGCCTCTGATCGAAACTCCAGATCCAAGATGAATGCCAAAGAAAACCTTTCTTCCTCTACTGGATCACATCACAGTCAATCAGCATCAAGCTAATCAAGCGCTAGTTACATCATGATGTATGATGTAAATATTAAAGAAGGAATAAAATGTAAAACTTCGGTTTTAATTTTGTTACTCTTCTACTGACATCTGACGCCTCCGACGGCTAAGGATAGAGGAAAATGTTGGCTTTTAAGTCCAACATAAGTCTTCGACAACTTATCATGCTGAGGAGAAATAGCATGGCTAGCCCAAGTTAAATGGTAGTTGGCAAAGGCCCATCAAATCCGTTGATAACTAAGGGTTTGCTAAAAATCCTAAGGGACTTGATCCTATTCTCTCCTCCAAAATCTCCTGCCAATTCTCACCCACAGAATTGTAGGGTCAAAAAAAACACTGTATTCAACTCCCTAATGAAATGAATGTTGATTCAGTCAAGTTAATATTAAACCTCTGACAAACTGGATATTTTCAATCTCCAGTGGATTCAGTCAAGTTAATATTAAACCTCTGACAACAAAACTCATTAGTAATCCTCGCTGTTATGTCAATACTACACCTCTAACAGTAAATTTCTCATGTCTCAGGAAATTAACGATTGTCATGTTAATATCAAAATCTCTGACAGTTCATTTTACTTTCCACCCAAAATTCCCTACCAATTCTCTTCCATAGAGTGGTAGGTCCACAAATACAATCATTGCTATATTAACACTACACCTTTATAATAAAAATTTTACTCCCCAACAAGTACAAACTTCACTTGTCTGTCTCTACATGGAGTCACAAGTCCTCAAAATTGCTCTTATCGCAGATCAATTCTTGTCAAGTTAAATTACACCTCTGATATTCTAAATTTCACTTGTCAATTCTCATCAATAGAATGACAAGCTCTCAAAATTGCTCCTATCGCAAACCAATTATTGTTAAGTTTAAAATTACACCTCTGACAAATTACTGTTAAGTTTAACACCACACCTCTGACAGTGATTAATTTGTTGTTAAGTTCAATAATAAACCTCTGACAGGTACTTTTCCTCAGGTTTTCATATTGAAGCTGAGATGAGCGATGCTAAGTTTAGCATCACACCTCAAGCGTCCGATTCATTGATAAATTAAATAATACACCTATGACAATGACTTTCCCTCTAACTTTCATATCGAAGTCGAGATGACCAATGTCAAGTTCAAAATTACGCTTCTAGCATTACCTTCACTACCAAGTTTAACATTACACCTATGACAGTGATGTTTTCAGTCTTCCCAAATGAAGCTGAAATTTTCGTCAAGGTCGAGTTAATATCACACCTCTGACCCACATTTCTGTCAAGTTAATATCACACTCTGACAGTAATCTTAAATTCCTGAAATGGAATTTTTTTTCAACTTTGACTTGTTAAGTTAATTATCGCATTTTTAGCAAGTCAAGAGTCCCTACTTCTATGTATCTAATTTTCAATGCAAAAAAAAGGGAAATTCAAGACATATTAGAAGACAAGAAAAAGTGTCACTTTTATTTATATCCAAACATATGAAAGTGATACAAGATGCTCTCTTATATAATAAGATTGAGTATTATAATAAAGGAGTACAAAGAAGTCCCTCTCTCTCAATGAAAGATTGCACCACTCCTCAAGACATCTACACCGCTCCAAATACATGATGTTTAGAAGAGCGCCGAAGAAAGAGCACTTTCTTCCTCCATTGGATCAAATCACAGTTGATCAGTGTTGAGACGATCAGATGCTGATTACACCATGATGCATGAGAACAATGGTGTTTCTCGAGGTCGAAATGTAGAAGAACATTCTGATTCCACCCGACCAACTGGTGTGGGCCGTAATCCTTCGTTGATGAACATCTCCACCACCAGAAAGTCATCTAAT
The DNA here is from genome assembly GCA_038442645.1 of Agave tequilana. Classification (NCBI taxonomy): domain Eukaryota; kingdom Viridiplantae; phylum Streptophyta; class Magnoliopsida; order Asparagales; family Asparagaceae; genus Agave; species Agave tequilana. The sequence continues at coordinate 202,824 of JAVJIF010030906.1, forward strand.
GAACATGAATTTTTCGTCGATGTTACTTATGGGGGTAAGATTGGTGAAGGGAGGATCCGAGACCTTACAGGTGACGTCCTCTTTCCTGTAGCCTGCAAGAGGACAATACCTACCACCATACCCACTGTGACCGTGACAAACTCGGGGCATTGCTGGTGCGTCATGTCCAATAAGGCCTTGACGGATGTCATTAACCGCGCGAATCCTCCTCGCCCATGAACAGGAGCTTTAATTTCCCGAATGCTCGCCAACCGAACAAGCTCGCTGGTCGAAATATTCTCCTAAGAGCCTAACGAAGATGCGGAAGACTCGCTGAGGCTCTCGAAACCTGCAAGAAGTAAAAAACCAAAAAGTTAAAATTCTATTAAGGCAGAAACAGAAAAGCTGAAGAGCAGACGTGATTGAAGTTGTGAACTTTAGACGCAGAGTTGGCCAGTGCAGATCTGAACGCAGTTTGGTGTCAGACCTATATCCAAGATAAAAGACGCGAGGTAACCAAGACGCAGAGTTCGCCACACCCGCGTTTGAGAAACAGAAGTTGTCACATCTATGTCCAAGAGGTCTCGAAAGAGTTAAAATTTTCTTAAGTTAAGAACCTCAAACGCGGGCTTTATGTACAAAACTCGTGTTTTAAGATCTAAGTACAGAGTTTGTCACATTCGCGTTAAAAGACTTGTGACTTAGAATTAAAAGTCAGCCAGATCTCTTCATCAAGAAGCCTGAAAGACGCGACTTCCAAACACGGGCGTATCAATCAGACTTCAAGAAGAGATCAAGAGATCGAGTTTCTTCAATGGATAGGAAGACAGAAACTCAGAAGGATTGAGTATTTCATGGAAACAACTGGTTCCTACCTGGAGAAGAATTCTCTAGAAGTTGAATTTTATGCATCAAGAGGCGGCCGTAAAAGCACTTAAGGCGATACTTTTTGATCTTGAAATCACTTGACAGTGATAATCTTTGAAAAAGATTAAAGGAAAGTATGAAAGATTTGAGTTCTTGCTGTTCATTGGAACACATCTCCTGAAGGGAAGATAGACAAATCAAGACGAAGACCCTCAGAGTGTATGCTCTCAAAGGGAAACAGCCTAACTAATGGACTGTTAAGGGGGATAAAGCCTATTTATAGGCTAGCCATAAGGCTTACAATTAATGGCATGAAAATCAAAACCATCAGCCTTAATTCTCGCACGAACAACAAGTCTAATAAGGAGCTGACGCGTGGATTGCCACTTTGAGAAACATCGAAGGACACAAGTCCCCAATCGTCAACACCAACCTGGCATTAAAAGATCCAACAAGATCTTTAAGATGGGTTGTATGTAACGCTTAGGAATCGGCGTCAGGCGCAGACTCAAAGGTCGTGTCTACAAGTCCGCGACCTTTCATAAACCCAAGGGCTGCGTTCCTTTCATTCCTACTAAAGAGTCCACAACCGCGTCTCCTGAAATGATCCACAGTCGCGTCTCCTCAGCGAGTGGGATCCACCCTCCATGACTATTCAGGAATTGCGTCTTGAGCTCACACCCATTCATAAGATTTGAAGGCTGCATCTTGAACCTGAAGGTCGCGTCTCCTTTATCAAGGACACAGGTTCGAACTTTAAGGATGCGCCCTCTCAAGGGACCAGAGTCGCGTCTCTATTGAGTTAGAGTCGCGTCCCTACCTACCAGCTGAAGACCCGCACGTCATTCTTGAGGGGCCTAAAATCGCGTCTCCACTGCAAATGAAAGCCGCGTCTCAATCATGAACTCAGTACATCCTGAGTTTGTGCCCTCTCAAGGGACCACAGACGCGTCTCTATTGAGTCAGAGCCGCATCCCCACCAACCAGCTAAGACCTGTGCGCATTCTTGAGGAACCTAAAACTGTGTCTCCACTGCAAATGAGAGCCGCGTCTCGCTGAAGAACTCAGTGCAGCCTGAATTTATTATTTATGGTCATACCTATCAAAACAACTAAGAACTGTGTTTTCACAAGCAGTCAAGGAGTACGACTATGAAAACTGAGTTCATCCAGGCAGTAAAAGAGTCTGAAAGGATAAAAATGAGACAAAATTTGAGAACTTTTATTATTTGACTCAAAAATGATAAAAGTAACACAAACGCTCTTATTCGACAGATGGAGTGTTAAAAAAGGGGGGGAGATGGAAGGCTAATAATCCTGTTTCGCCAAAGAACGAATTTGTTCTCGGAGGTGATGCATTTCGTGCTGACGTGCCTTTTCAGCTTCCACCAAAACTTGAATCCGCAACTCTTCCTCGGACAAGAATCTCCTCGTAGCCATTTGCGCCTGAAGAGACTCCAACCTAGAGGAATGAGCAGTAAGGTTTTCTTGGACCTGCGTCTTGGCAGCCTCCAGCTCTTTCAACCTTTTTCTAACAATAGCAAGTTTCTGCTCATTGGCCTCAATCAAGGCTTACGCCTGGCAATAGTAATCCGAGCAGTGGTGATAACTTGGTCTGTACTCTGGATGACGATTTCAGATTCCTTTGAATCGCCAATCAGTCTTTGGTAGTCAGCTTTGAAGCGCTAGAGATGGCGGGCTTCTTCAGCCATTTGCTTCTCTATCTCTTTTCGCTCTTGTTCTTGAGCGGTGGGGAGCTTACTCAGTATTGACCGAGCCTCTTCCATTGAGCCAGCATTCTCCAGGGTCATGAGCTCCTTCAGGTGGCTCCCCAGCTGTTCAACCAGCATCAGATATGCCCTAGCCTATGAAAGACTTCCAGTGTGACTAATGTTCTCGATCTGATTTTCGAGAAGCATCTGGATAAACTCAAAGGAACTGCCCCTGGAAAGGACCAAGTCGATACAGGACCTCATGGAAGCAAAAAATTGTCGCACCATTTGACGTGCTAGTTCTTTAATGATATCATTAGCTGGGATACCCTACTAATGTACTCCCGGACCCCCTTTTCATGACAGGACGAGAGACGTGAACTAGTTCAACTTGTGCAGGGATGAGGCCGATAACAGGCTCATCAGACGCTAAGGTCGTCGCCAATACCTCTGGGACAGTTATTGTTGTAGCAGCTTCCATAGCAACAGAAGCAACAGCAAACTCACGGCACTGGGTTCCCTGGCTGAAGTTTGAACTGTGCTATCTTCTGCGTGAATGCTGGCCGACCTGAGCTACCCAAGTACTCTCTGCAAACCACAACATTAAATGTCGGTGGTAATGATAAAAAGGAGAGTATCCAACATGTCAATATTCTCTTACCAAGTTGAGGATCTAAAGATAGCAAATCTCTGGATAAGCCACTTGGGGATGAGGGCTCCCCGACCTCGTCAATTGCACCCTCATGAGGCATCGCGGTAGCGGGAGCTTCGAGGCCCTACTACTGGGCCAACTTCTGAATCATCTCCTTAATATGAGAAGAAACCCTTGTGGCTTCACTACCGGCAGCCAGCCCTGTAGAAGAAAGTCAAAAAGAAATCTTAGAACTTATTCCTAACTTGATGGGGAATTAGTTCAGGAGGACAAAGAAAATACCTTCAATAGCGGCGATCCTTGCTATTGGCGAAACTGTCACAGGGACGTATCCCTATATCTCTTCCTTCGAGATATGCGATTGCTTGTGTCAGGAAGGGCGGGTTCATCGCCAAAAATGACTTCTTCGCCAAAATAATATCCATGTTTTTCGGACGATGAAGACGACATTTCAACATAAGAGGTCTCAGTGATCGAGACCTTACCACTGAGTACCCCAGTAGTAGGGCTGGGATCGACAACCCGCAAGGTGGGCATCAATAAACTGGGAGACCCAGGTTGTTGCACCTCCACCCTTCTTTTATGAACTGAAGAAGGTCCAGGCTACGTTGAGGTTCCTGGAATCTTAATGCCATCCCTCCCCACCAAGTCGACTTTAGGTCGCTCGACCTCCTCAGCCACGATGGGTTTATCCGCGAGCTCTCCCTCCTCCAGGATCACGGGACCCCTGCTGCACAGACCGCGGGAGCGAAGGACGGAGACTTCTTCCTCCTTTTCTTTTCCTCCCCCTGCTCCTCAACACCAGGAGAAACTACCTTGGGCATCAAAGCTTCAGCCTCCGATTCCCTCCTAGCCTTCTTCGGGATAGGCTCACCCTTAGAAGCAGAGCCACGGAAACGTTTGGCCACAGCCTGTCGGCTCTTTTTAGCAGGTTGCCCCTTAGGTGTTACTGTCCTTGGCTCCATCCCCGCTTCCTCTCCTGTTGCCTCTCGGTCGCAGAAACCAAGGCTGGTATAACAATTGGGCGTCTTGTGAGGCAGGCTGAAAACAGCTTTTGTCTCTCTAGTTACACTGTAGTACCACGCCCGGGCACTTTCCAATAAATTTTCGCTAAAGCAGAGGCCAGCGTTGGGGTTGCCGGCATATAATTGATCATAGCCGAACTGCCGAGCAAAATGACTGGGCATGTAAGGCTCGATCGTACATGAATTTCCTTACCAGAAGATCAGATATCTAGGCCGAATATTGATCAGCCACCAGAAGACTCCCGATGGCAGCCTTGTGAAATCATCTGGTCCGCAAGGTCGGTAAACTTATCCCCGTAAGGCACATCAGTAATCTCAGGGAAGCAACGTTGAGCTGATAGTTCAAAATGTTCAGAATGAATTTCTGAACAAAGAACATATAGCAGTGAGTCCAGCTCGAATTCTCCAGCTTTTGCACGAAGGGAACAAAACCTGGGGAAAGAGGCACCGCCGTCATCAGTGAAGGGCAGTGCATAACGTACCAGTCATCAGGTATGTATAAGGAAGCTCGATCCTGGGGTTAGGTGTCTTTACTCTCGTCCTTCCCTCCGAATCGACCACTGGCCTGCCCTCAGAATCTATAATGGCCTCCACTTGGTACATGCTTTTTACCAGAGCCCGCAATCCACTCTGAATTCCTGTCACCATCGCTGGAAGGAGAGCGATAGATTTCCCGTAGGCTAGCAAGACTGTCGGGTACACCACATCAGTAACGATTACTTCATGCGGTAGCATTGGTACCACACAACGCTTCAGCCACAGCATAAGGAAGCCCGCTAATAGAGCCCGGTCAGAAATAGGAACTCGGGCCTGGTGATGAGCTTTCAAAGACCGTATCAAGTGAAAGCGTCCTCATTCGACTCAGTGGTGTAAGAACTTGTAGAGGCATTGATCCTCTCAGCAATTTCCTCGTCAGTACAAGGAGTCAGACTAGTCACTGGGCTATCTTTCTCATTTATGCCGTTGAACAGATAGCTTGCCCAGGACATCTGTTTGACACCCCTGTCCCTCTAGGAGGATATCTGCCCACAGATGTGAAAGTGGCATAACACTTCCCAGTATGTCTCATACACCTGAGGGCCCTCTTTCCTCAAGAGGTGAAGCTCTTCAGAAGTCGGGACGTATTCTTCATAAGGGACATCTCCCATAACTAGCCCGAGACTTCATATAGCTCATGAAGAGCAAGCCCTCTCTCTCCGGCTGGAGTAAAAAATGTGCCTGTCAGAGGATTTTAATGCTCCAGGACACCATAAATATTATGGGAACTCTGTAGGAGACCATACTGAACGGCCCTCACCGAATGATATAATCCCACCTGTTACAGCAGAGCCCCAAGCTCTACAAGAACAAATCCAACCATCCTACCCCACCATGATTTGTCAGTAAAATGGACCCACCCTAACGGACGAAATTCAACGGAAAAATCACCTCTAACTTTCAAAAACTGATTGATGAAGGTGGCGCCAAGCTGAGGGGTTTCTCCTTTCGGATACTCAGGCCTGACTAACCCAAAAAATAAACCGAAGACATCTTTCCCATGGCCAGCAGAGTATACTACTTTGGCACTTAATCTGCCGAGAGAGACACCGGAGACAAACCGAGAAAGATCCTAATCCATCGTACAATGAACTGACATATGTTAAAGATAGGATAAGGAATACATATTCTCCATATTGGGAAGAAAGAACCTCCTGTCCCCTATCTGACGGAGCCACTTGTAATCTCCGTCATGCATAATCCTATCATCCTCGTCATTGGCATCACCAAAGAAGAAAACAGGCTTCCTTAAAGGAGTGTGGGAATCCGTCTCAAACAGACCATTAGAGATAATCTCTCAAAGGGTCACCATACTTGCCTTGGAGATCTCTCCTTTCACTCCTTTGACTTACCAGTAGTCACAGGAGCAATCTTCTGAAGCATGAAGGTCAGATTACGATCAGCTCCACCTACGTACCCAAAGTGGCATTTCTTAGACAAGGAGTTAGAAGAGTGTCGCACTACAAAGAGGACAACATTTAGTCAGGAATCTGAAAGAAGATGGCTAGATATTTAAAATTCAAACGCAGGAATGAACACATGAAGCCCGCATTTCAAAATTCACAACGTAGAAAAATTTCTAAGTATCGGACTCAGACGTGAAACTCAGTAAAACCTGCCCCTGGCTCTAAAGAAGCAAGGATCACATGAAGTCCGCGTCTAAACCTCGCATACTTAGAAAAATTATGAGTATTGAGCTCAAAACGCAAGGCTCAGCGAAACTCACGTTCAACAAACAGATACAGACTCAAGTTGATGAAGCAAAGATGCGGAGGTCGTCAAACCCGCGTCTTGCTTACCAATTCAAGAGCTGCGTCTGAAAATCAAACACGGGCATGAGCCTCGCGTTAGCGGTTCACCTTCAAAAGAGAATTAAGAGTTAAGAGAACTTTTTAATCCTCTTTGATGGCAGAAACAAGTTCAGATGCTATTTATTACCTGAAATGGGGGCCTCCTGCGTAGAAGAACCACCCATTTGAATCTCTGGGCGATAGCGCTCGAGGATGAAGAAGCAGGTTTAGTCTTCGGTGCCATTTCGACCGTGAAATCGGTGCTGAAGACGATAAAACTAGAAAAGAGCTTTTAAGCATTTCTTAACCCTCGATAAAAAACTCAGAGAAGAAGAAGAAGAGTCTAATGATGACTCTTGAAAGACTGTTGTCTTTTATAGGCACAGTGATCCGCAGAGATACACGGTGTAGGTCTCGAGGCTTAATCCCCACCCGAAGCGTGGCATGCGTCTTAAATGTGACGTGAATTTTTACGCGTCAAAGGAAAGATGTCCCCTCAACTCTGCCGGACATGTGGCAACACACCCAGAATGCGGGACTCACGTTTAACAAAAATCGCGTCCCTCCAAAGGTCGCGCCTCTTCAGTAAGGCCAAAGCTGCGCCTAGTCAACAGAGTGAGAGTTGCGTCTTCACTTCATAGATCGCGTCCCTTCAGAGGCCGCGTTTCTTTAGCAAATTAATAGATGCGTCCCCACTCCAAGTGAGGACTGCGTCTCTAAAGCAACTAACCCCTGCGTCTTGATCGGCAAAAAGCAAGCATAAGAATAAGTAAAAAGAGTATGGGTTGATGTTACTGCTTTTGCAATTCTTCCGTAGTAACGAAGTGGCTATACGGGTCGTATCCATAAGGAGGGAGAGCGATGAAAGCTTGATGCAGCTTCAAAGTTCAAGAGGAAAGAAAGTTCTTTGTTTCCAAATAAAGAATTAAAAAGTGAAAACAAGTTATTTTAAGAATTGTTGGAAAATGTTTTGGAGGTTTGTAAAAGTGAATTTTTTTCTTAGTTGTAAAAACGCATGGCTAACTTTCTACTAAGTGCTCCCACTAATTTCTAACTTTGGAAAATAGCCTCACGATGGATCATAGGCGAATATAACCCTTGTGTATTGGAACTATTCACGTAGAAATCGAGTGAAAGTTCATCATAAACTTAGCTTTATACGGCAAAAACTCGGACATTCCCTTATCAAGATCCAATAGAAGGCAAGAATAGGGGAAGACACGAGTGCATTAATGGTATCGGTAAAGTTAAAAGAAAAAGTCTCTAATTTACAATAACAAGTAAAGTACACAACCCATAAATCATCAAAAACTCATTAAGCATGAAGTATAAGAAAGTAAATACTTGTAGGTAAATTAAAGTTAGAACCCTCGTCTTAAGATGCCATAGCTCTTGTTTGCACAAGGCTTGTTTGACACTATTGACTCATTTGGGTTATCAATCAAGTGTTAGAAATTAGTGGGTTAGTAGTTAGTTAGCCATGCTAAGAAAAAGTTAGTTAGCCATAAAAGTAAAAGAAATAACAAGGAAAAGAAGTTGAGAGGAAGGGAGTTACACTACAACGAGAAACAACAAAAGGAAGAAGTAAAGAGAAATGAGTTTACACTATAACAAGGAAGTAAAAGCACATGAAAGCACAAGTAAAATGAAAGAAGGAAGAGAAGTAGTACTTGTATTAGCTTGTCACCCTTCAAATACAACACTTACACACTCTCTCTTTCACTCTAATGGCTAAAATTAAAACTAGAAGAAGAACAACAACAACAACTACAAACTAAAAACAAGACTACACAAACTTGTTCTAACTCTGGATCTGCTTCAACTGAAGACCCCTGGGGGGTATTTATAGGCACCAGGGGAAAGAGGGCCACGTGGGTGACCCGTGGCCCGAAGCGCAGGCGCGCGCAAGCCCAAAGGGCCGCTGAAACGCTGCCAGGGCCGCGTTTCTACGGCCATGTCAGGGCGGCGCGCTGGCTTCGGGCAGCGCGTAGCCCAGTCTGTCTTCTGACACCTTAATCTTCTGGATTTGCGATTTGATGCCCTGGGCTGACAAAATCTTAACTCTAAAGTCAATGGCTACTTGGTAGGCTTTTAATCACCAATTAAATGGTGATTTAGGTCTTCTCTTCATTTGCATACCATGAACCTAGGATCAAGCAAGTAAGGTTTTATTAGCAAAATTTTACATAAAATAAATATGAGAATGTGATGAAAATTATGTAAAATTAGAGACTAATCATGTCTACAAAACTTGCATTCAGTCTTTGCTTCTACAAATCAGTTCAATAGTACATTGCCATAAGCAGACGACTGTTTACCCCTGATTCAAAAGTACACCAACAACTAGCTCAGAGCACTGATGAGGTCTGAACTGCGTGTCTAGACACTCACAACGATCATCTCTGGTAGCTTCAAAGGGTTTTACAGTACACTCACGAAGACCATACTCTAGATAAGATCAAGCTCAGAGCATCTCAAATGATTGTCAGTCCAATCAGGAGAAGTATGAATTCAACCAGAGTGCAAAATATTTCAAAATCCGTCCCAGTCAACCGCGGAATATTGAAAACCTTGGAGGGGATTCTGTAGGCTGTCTAAAAATCACTGAAGACAAGTCATCAAAAAGCAAAATCCAAACTCCAGACGCAAGGCTAATCATCGCCACCAGTGCAGCACCAAGACGCGAGGGTTCAAACCTGCGTTTCAACATCACTGCAATGAACAAGACACGGAGCATGAAAGCCGCGTCTCAGCATTATTGCGGTACCAAGACGCAGAGTCCAAAACCGTGTCTCACATAAAGCTTGACACAGAATTTGAAGCTCGCGTTTCTCAAGCATCACCTTAATGGCAAAACGCGAGGCCCAAAACCCGCATCTCAGTTATAACTGCCCTCATTACTGGGTCAATTATGCCCAAGTAATGAGGGAGTTAACCCCCATTATAGAGTATTTTTGGGAGACACTTATAGCCCGTGAAGCCTCTATAAATAGCCCAGTTTGTTATGGAAGGGGTCGGAAAAATTCTTGATCAGAAGAACTTCAGTTGTAAGCCGTAGAAGGACTAAGATCTCTAGCTAAAAAAAAGAGAGAGTTCAACTTTTTTAACAACTTGCTGCGTATAAGTTTGTTTTTGCCTACAATCTCTTTGAGATTCTTGTTGTACAGAAGTTGTGTTACTTCGTCCACCATCCAAAGAGAGGATTCCCAAGAGGTCCTGACATTCACCCAGTCAATGAAAAATAAGATTCATTTTTCATCGCCACATCAAGAACCCGACATTAAACAAAGGGGAGATTTGAGCTTGAATATCTCCCCTCTCTTGTAAAGGATTATTCATCTGTTGTAATTTTCTTTACAATCAGATAAAGAATTTTCATCTCGATCTATAATTTTTCCTCACCAAACAACGTGCAAGGAGCCTTCTTTGAAGTGCCAATCAAGCACAAGAGTCAGAAGCTAATTCTATTTGGAAGATTCGAGTTTGAGTCAACAACTCATGAAAGTTCTGAAGACAATGACGAATCTCCACAATTCTCTCATTACGGGCCAAGCGCACATCGTTTGATGGAGAAAATAGGATCAACCTTATTAAAAGATCTGGCTTGAACTTCGGTAAAGGAAGACGAACACTATTTCGACCTTTCGTGCCAAGAGAAAAAGCCTCCGATTACTATCAGAAAACTCAAAAGGGATTGCGTCATATGTCAACGCCAGTCCCATCAGACTTCGAATCTGAAGAGTCTATATCATGATCACTCGCCAGGCACGTCATCGTGGGAATCGAATGTCAGAGTTGGCACTGTTTTCGAAAATCTTTCAGTCAACATGGTCTCTCAACTAGCCATTTGGAAGAGGAAGATGAAATGATTCAGTCGGATACCTTCCTAGATCAAGCACTTGAACATTTTCTAGGACATACGCTTTGAGCAGCGTGGCCTCCCACAGAGGATAAAATGGTCCAGATCAATCTGGGAAGTTAGGCTAACCCCAAGCTTATCTTCATAAGCGAAAGCTTATCGCCTTCCGAGAAAGAAGACCTAATACATCTTATACGAAAGTATATAGACATCTTCTCTTGGAACTATGAGAACATGCCTAGTCTCAATCCACAGGTGGCCATGTATCACCTCAACATCAATCTGGACGTGAAGCCAGTCAAACAACAACAACCATGATTCCGTGCAGAGATTATGAAAGCAACCGAATCAGAAGTCAAGCTCATAGCGACAGGGAGGAGCAACATATTGATTGGGTTGCCAATATTGTTCCCGTCTCCAAGAAGAACGGAAAGATCCAGATTTGTACAGACTTTCGCGATCTGAATGCCACTTGTCCCAAACGAGTTCCCTCTCTCGATCACAGATGTCATGATTTACAATACGTGAGGTTTTGAGAGGATGTCCTTTATGGACGACTTCTCTCAATGTAATCAAATCAGAATGTATCCAGGAGAAGAGAAGCATACATCCTTTAGAACACTACTGGAGTGTACTACTACACTGTGATGCCTTTCGGCTTGAAGAATGCAGGTGCGACATACTAACACGCCATGAATACAATCTTTTACGAGCATATATGCAAGACTGTGGAATTTTATATAGATGATATTACAGTGAAGAGCCGTGACAAAGGTGATCACATAGCAGATCTAAAGAGAGTATTAGATATCATACGGACGCATCAGTTGAAGATGAACCCAACTAAGTCCTTCCTGGGGGTGGCAAGTGGTAAGTTTCTTGGATTTATTGTTCTATCCAAAGGAATCCATCTCGATCCTGAGAAAATCCATGCCATTTAGGAGATGCAAGCTCCGAGAAGCCTCAAAGAGCTCAAAGGATTACAAGGATGACTAGCTTACATCGGGAGATTCATATCAAATCTCTCAGGATGTTGCCAACCCTTCATCAAGCTGATGAAGAAGAGAGTCTCAATTCTTTGGGATAGTACTTGCTAAGAAGCATTCGAGAAAATCAAGCGACACCTCACTGATTGTAATTTCTTTGCAATTAATAAGAATTTTTACATGCTCAATTTTTCGAGGAAACAGTGGAGACCAAAGAAAACATGAATGGAGGTGATACGACAAGACATTAGAGGCTAAATGTCTTAATGAATGCATATTATTCGATAGGAATGAGTGGAGAAAGCTGATCCACGTGCCTGATCCGGCATAATTCTCTTTTGGTTCATGTAGCCTACCCCAGATACCTGAGATAAATGACTTAGTTGTTGTTGTGATGAGCCCAATGATTTGTGATGAAGGCTTTATTGCTTCTGTTGGTAACTTGTTCTTAGGAAACATCAGTGACTGGCAGTTTTTAACCATTAAGCTAGCAACTGTCTTTGGCTTATATCTTTCTTTTCAAGGAAGAATAGTCTTTTTGCTCTTTTGTGGGCAAGCCCTGCAAGACCCATATCTCTATCTCCATTTCAGCAAATTTTCCCCATAAAGAATTCGGTTTTGCTATGGTCAATTTCTAATGTATTCAAGATCCCCATGTAATTAACAATTAATGATGGTGCTGATACATTTTATTGAGCACAAGCTATTGTGTCATGTGTGAATCAATGGAAACACCTTTTCTGGAGTAATTTCATTTGGTATAGCCCTTTTCCATTTTTCTTGTGTCACATTGGGGGTTCATTCAGATATTCATTCTGTATCATCATATTTTGCTAGTCAGTTCCCATTGTTAAGTAATGCAGTGCTATTCATACAATTTGTCAAGCACACTTATTTTCTGTTATGCCTGTCTTTGCAATTCATTGCTGCTTCAGACACTCTTATTATATATGATTGTTAATGTCTTTCACCCTTTATTTCTTGACATGCTGAGCCATACAAAACTCCTTGAGTTGCAATGTATGACATCTCAGAGGCATGCAATAATTTATATGAAATCCTAGTGGCACTTCACCATAATGCTCCTCCAGCTTAACATTTTTGTTTTTACTAAATATGCTTTACCCCCCTCTCTTTTATGTAGAGCAGATGCATGATAGTGTAGATAAATACTGAATTTGTTAGCTGTTCCAATCTTGTCTGAAGTCCTTCGTTTAAGGGCCTGTTTGTTTCGCCGTAAAAGGCATAACAGTCCGTAATTTTGTAAATGACTTACAACCAGTTACAATTACGGTGTTTGTTTGGACCGTACTTCATAAAAGACTTACGCAACTTAACTATCACACACTTGCAACCCAATCACCACTCACTTACAGCCAAATTACAGTTAATTTTGTAATCATGCAAATTTGTATTATTTTTTTTGTTAATATTAATTTTTTTAATATTTAGTATTTTTAATATTTATTTGCAATATTAAATCTTTTTAAATCACCAAATAGTTAATTTTGTGGTTAACTTTTTCACTTATAACTTACACATTACGACAACCAAACATTGTAAAATACAATACACTTTCCCACATATAACTTTATATTATCAACCAAACACCGTAAAACTTACATGCATGTAACTCATTTACAACTGTGAAAGACTTTACTAATTACGACTTACGAATTACGATCAATTACGATAACCAAACAGACCCTGAGTTGAACTGCAATTTACTTAACCAAGGTTTAGATTTCTCATGTACCATTCTAATGCCACCTCTGAAGCCATGACCAGGCATTTTGGCAAATGGCCAACCTAAGCGTCGGGGAAGACACATGTCCCTAGGATTCTCAGGCGTGTTGACCCATACCAGATGTAACTTGTGTGTCTACACGCGTGAACACTTTCTTTACAGTTTCACTTGGAAAAATGAAATAGAAAAACTTTGAGACAAGAAAAAAAATAAAAAAATCAAAAAGGAAAAAGATCTGAAGAAGAAAAAAAGGAAGCAAAGAGGACATACAAGCTAAGGAGAGAAGAAGGAAACAAAGATAGAATAATAACTTTCCTGTGTTAGTGTAGTTAACCTGACCAACGTAAATCGCACTCTCAACTCTGGGCCTTTTGGTTTGATGGAAATGGAAGGAAAATGAGTAAATGGAAAATGAGGATGAGAAATGTGAAAGTGTAGTGAAAAATTGAGATTTGTGCAATTCTCATTTTCGATATTTGGTTGTAATGTGAAAGTGTAAGTGAAAAAATATATTATATTTTTTGGTATTTGGTTAGTAATGTGGAAGTGGTAACGGAAAAGTTGACCATAAAACAATATTAAATTAAATATTAATTTTGAAATAACGTTTTTGAAATGTAATTGGACTGCAAGTGAAATTTACATGACATCAAAATTAACTGTTTTGAGTTATAACTTATTACAAGTGAGATTTACATGACCACAAAATTAACTGTAGCACATAAAAGTAAGAAAATGATAGCGTAAAAAGAGACGTAAAAGAAAAAAAGGAAAAGGAAAAAGAGTTTACTCATTTTTCATTTTCGATTCAAAACAAACATGAGAAGTGGGAAATGAGTTCTCTCACTTCCCAACTTCCTTGCAACCAAACACGCCCATGGAAACAAGCAAAGGAGAAAAGTAAGAAACAAAGAAAGATAACTTTCCTTGTCTCTGCAAGCTCAACTTCACACTGGAAGATCAAATGTTCCATTGAGATCCAACTCCCCTTGTCTCTGCAAGCTCAACTTCACACTGGAATGCTAAGTTCGGGGTGACTCTGATATCACTTGTTGGACTTGGGACACCATCCCAAAAGACTAGTTTTCTAGCTGGAGTTGCTCAAATCCTTATATATTCAAGACAATCCATACGTCTAGCCAATGTGGGACTATTTGTTTGACCCAAATCCCAACAATAGATATATCCTATTTAAATTATTAGTATAAATTATATTATCTTCCCATGTTTTTCTCCTTTTGCACTGTGCTTACCATGCTTTTCATATATAGATGACTATCGTTCTCGAAATAAATTTTCTTTTAGCTTGATAAATTGTTATGCATTTGTATCTCGAACTCAGGACTTGCTAAATAGGAAAACTAATTTCTTGTTGGCCTAACTATTCATCTTTAGCAGGAAAGATCAGGAAGATGGAGGAAGAGATTCATGCTGGCGAGAAGGTGGAGGAGGAGCGGCAGCAAGCTCATAAGGATGCACAGACCTTAATCATCCCAAGGCCGGAGCTGACTGGTGAGAGGTTGATGGTTAAGAACTGAGATGATAATGTTCGGTGAGATGGTATATCATTTATGAAGGCTTGGTACAGCATCTCAAACGAGTAGCCTTCTACGTGGAATTGTCCAGATTCTTATATACTCAAGACCATCCCCACGTCTAGCCGACGTGGGACTAATTGTTCTACCCAAATTCTAACAATTTAAACAATAGACTTGCTTTAGGGCATTGAATCAGATTTGGATGTCTCTGTTGTTACTGTTGTTTATATATGTATGTCATGAGGTTTGAAACTGGATTTTTTTTTTATGGAGGATTTTCCAATGTTGCTTTATTTTAGTTATTTATTTTTCTTTGCTCAATTGAAATTTTTTTCGCTGTCCGGAGTTGTGCTTGGGTATTTGAGGTGAGAGCTGAGCATCTTAACCAATAAGCAGGGGTGGAGACGAACCAATTGTTGGTTTCTGCTTAACTTGAATCAATCTGACAACTATTCAAGATCACTGAAATATCAACAATCTAATTGGCCAGGTCGGCAAATATCAGGTGGGAGGTTTTCCATTCAATAGAACGTTCCTTAATTTAAGAACCACCTTTCAATTTTCTTCCTTAGTTAAATACCAATTAGACTGAATCTAAATCAGTCTCAATATACTGAATATCAGTATATCCCCTGTATAAAGAAATTAATTCACTTATATAGTACTTGGAGTGAGGTACGCTTAGAGCGAATCTCCTTAAGACAATTACGTCTCCCGCACCGGTGCTAAAGGGTTACTGGACGCTGGTCTCCCAAGATACAACACTCCTTCACGGTATTTGGATAGCACTACCAAATCACCGTACGGACGAACCGTAGTTAACCAGTACCTTCACAGGATCGTTGAAGCAGCGGGACAAAGATAAATTTCGAATGAATATTTGCCTTTACTTTGGAGGAGCACCCACTGTAGAGGAAGAAGGAAGGTTGAAGAATATTCTTCTTCAGAAGTTCCAGATTCAGACAACAATTCTATTAAAGAATCTGTTGAATTTTCTGAGCCCTCTTTCAGAACGAATTTAGCAGAATCTCCTTTGGAAGTCGCTTCAGAAACTGACTTTCCCACTTCTCGCTGGAAGTTGCTTCAGAACTCCAATTCCCAGTTCAGAACGCAGAAACTCGCTTCAGTTCAGAACTCAGAGAGAAAGAGAGAGAGATTATTATTTCTCGTTTTGGTGTGTTTGAGAAAGAGAAACTGGAGCGCTATTTATAGCGCTCCGGGAGGGGCATTTTCGTCCGCAATAATCCAACAGTGGCAGCGGTTTGGACTGAACCGTTGCAACTGTTCGGTCAACCACCCAACCGGACAGACGGAACCGTTGCAACCGTTGCAATTGGTTCGGGTAGCGGAGCGGGTATGCTTGCAACCCATACCCGAGAGACCCGATTCAAAAAGAACCAGGCCGGGTAAGGAACCTGAACCCGAACTCAGACTCAGACCCAGGCCCGAGCCCGAGCCCGGTCCCGGTCCCGGCGCCGGCCGGCCGCCGCCAGCGGCGGCGCGCGCGTGCGGGCATAGTTCCCTCCCAATCGCATGCGAAAACTCCAAGTACCCAAAGGGCACGCCCTTTATTCTTACTTTTCTCTATTTAAACACCACGAACTTCCATCCCATGGCCAATGTGGGACTAATTGATTTTACCTACCTTTAGTCCCATTTTGGCTTTGAATTAGGCAATCTTTAGACTTGAATATCTCATTCATTCGAAGTCGGAATTGAATATGTGAATATATCACGTTCATCCCCAATGGAAGGAGAACACACTCCAACCATCATCCAATTGATTCGATCAACGGATCTCGCCATAATTCAATTCAAAGATTCACATTTATATTCTTCATATTCCAACAATCCCCCACAATGAATGGAGATTCAAGGAAATGACACACAATGAGACTGACTCTATTGTGAAAGGTACTTTAGAAAAGAAACTACATCAGGATAGGTGAACTAGCTCTTGAACCTTCCATAGCGAAAGTTTTATCGGACTTACTACCTAATCAGTGAACTAGGTCTTGAACTGTCAGCCGTTAGTGTAAGCCAAGTCAATAAACTTCACACAGTGACTTTCCAAATCAACTTTGGTTCTCGGTTGTGTCCGTTTGACCCTAGACATTCTTGGTTTCAGAGAGTATCTTTAGGGAATAACAGCCTCCATAGAAATTCCCAAAGAGCCGACCCAACTCTATACTCACATAGGTGATCGTCCTATTAAGAGTAGTCTACTCTACTCCACTTGTTTAGTAACAAGATATAGGCATCATTAAAAGCGTTAATCTTATCCTTAATCCACTTGTAGAAAAGCACTTATGTACACCTTAGGAATGGATTGGAGTCAAGCTCCCAAGTGCTTACTTGCTGAGTCAATCATAACTAGTTTTTCCTCTTGAACTTAGTCTGTGGGATCTCCAGTCGCTAAGTGAGGTTTCCATTAAGCTGACTCGGTAAGGTTAGGCTTTTAGACTTATTCCCCTCAATGCGCAGTTTATACACTCTCTACTTAAACCTTTAGTAAGCTGATCCGCTAAATTATCCTTTGACGATACAAAGTCAATAGAGATAATTCTATTTGTGAGCAACTGCTTCTGCTTCACGGTATTATGTCTACGATGAATATGTCTAGACTTACTGTTGTATATAACATTTTGTGCCCTAGATATAGCTGCTTGATTATCGCAGTGTATACATATAGCGGGCACTGGCTTTTGCCATAATGGTATATCTTTCAAGAATTGTCGAAGCCATTCTACTTCTTCTCCGGCCTTATCTAAGGCTATGAATTCCGATTCTATAGTGGAACAGGCAATACATGTTTGCTTAGAAGTTGATTTTGATTCCTCAGAATCTGCAATCCAATTAGCATCACTGTATCCTTCAAGTACAGGTGGATACTTTCCATATCTCAAGGCATATTCCTTGGTATGTGATACGTAACCCAATACTCGTAGTAGAGCGGTCCAATTTTGATCACTAGGATTACTAGTGTATCTGCTTAACTTGCTTACAGCGTAAGCAATATCGGGTCTAGTACAATTCATCAAATACATTAGACTTCCGATAATCTGAGAATACTCCAACTGGCGTATTCCAGTTCCTGTATTCTTATGAAGGCGGACGTGTGGGAGAAAAAGATTTGTATTCTCCTTTATCCCGTGATCATTGAATCTTTCTATCATCTTATCCACGTAGTGAGATTGAGATAGACTGATTCCATCTGGTGTTCTGGTGATTATAATTCCTAAAATTACATCAGCAACCTCCAGATCCTTCATGTCAAAACTGTTGGATAACATTCTTTTAGTGGACTTAATAATTTCAATATTAGTCCCAAGTATTAACATGTCGTCTACATAAAGACAAACAATGATACATGCATTTCCAACTATTTTCGTGTAAACACACTTATCGTATTCATTGATAGTGAATCCATCTTTGATCATGACACTATCAAATTTTTCATGCCATTGTTTTGGCGCCTGCTTTAGACTGTATAAGGATTTTACCAATTTACACACCTTGTATTCTTGGCCCTTGACTATAAATCCTTCAGGTTGCTCCATATATATCTCTTCATTTAATTAACTATTTAAGAATGCGGTCTTGACATCCATTTGATGGATATCTAAGTTATGGAATACTGCAATTGCAATCAACATCCGAATAGACGTTATTTTTGTTACTGGTGAATAAGTATCGAAGTAGTAAAGTCCTTCCTTTTGTCGATAACCCTTGACTACTAATCTAGCCTTGTACTTATCGATAGATCTATCGGGTTTTAATTTTCTTTTGAAAATCCACTTACACCAATTGGTTTACTGCCAGGAGGCAAGTTTGCCAATTTCCAAGTATGATTACTTAGTATGGATTCTATTTCGCTATTTATAGCTTCTTTCCACATTTGTGCTTCTGGGGTTGACATAGCCTCTTTAAATGTTTGAGGCTCGCTTTCAATAGCATATACTATGAAATCTGGACCAAAAGATTTTGAGATTCTAGATCTCTGACTTCTTCTTGGTTCAATTTTCGCATTAACAATCGGTTCCTCGGGGCTTTCATCCCTGAATGCCATCTCATGTGTTCTTTTCCCAGAAGTCTTATCTGCTTCCTGTTTATATAGAAAGATGTCTTCAAAGAACACAACATCTCTAGATTCGATAATCATGTTTACATAAATATCTGGTATTTCTGATTTATGAACCAGAAATCTATAGGCACTACTATTTAAGGCATAGCCTATGAATATGCAGTCCATAGTTTTGCTCCCAACTTAGTCTTTTTAGGTAATGGTGCTAGCACCTTTGCAAGGCACCGCCACATTTTGAGGTAATGGTAGGAAGGTGTCCTTCCATGCCATAACTCAAATGGTATAAGATCAAGTTTCTTTCGGCCCAGAGGCCTTCCACTCTAGTTTTGATGATGATTAACTCATGTAGTTATGTTTACTAATAATCTTGTGATTTTAGTTTTAGATCATTATCAAGATACTAGTTGGTGATTAGCTTCAACAAGATGGTTTGGAAGCTTTCACATGGTGATTTCAGAGCCCGCGCATCAAGATCATACATTGCACTCGTTGGAGTCTCGCTCGTGGATCACGTTTTGAATCGAGTCGACTTGAAGATGGAAGATCGTCAAGAAGACTTAGGTATCCATAGTTTAGTTTAGTGTGTTTAGATTCATGTGTAAAGATTAGATAGTTGATATGCTCAAGTGCACAATACACACACGTTTTATGTTTTGGTATTTTTAACAAAACATATTTTTGGATTTAAAGACAAAAACTATGATATATATATGTTTCATGTATATTAGACTTATGTCCATATGCAATATGCTTCAATGTGTTTAAATATCATGTTTTTGTATTTCAATGAGTTTTAGGAAAAATTAGATTTCCTATTGAAAAATCCAAGTTTGATAAAATATAGTTTTTGATTTTTGATAAAATTTGTAAGACACAAAAATAGTTCAAAATGTTTGAAATTTGTTTTGAAAATTTTCACACAAGTATTTTTTTCAATGTAAAATGATAAAACTATTTTTGTGGAATTTTAGAAGATTTATAGGATTTATTAGAATATTTTTTATCTCAGTTTTCTGACCCAGACCAGCCTGCCAGGCTCTGGCGGTCGACCGCTCCGGTCGACCGACGTGCACAGACTTGTGCACATTGGCCAGGCACAGGTCGACCGGTCAGAGAGCTTTGCTCTCTGTTTTTGGGCAGTCAACCGAGCGGTCGACTGGGTTTCTCCAACGGTCATATTTTCGACTGTTGGCAGTCGACCGGTCGGTCGACCGCCAGCCGTGCTGGCTGAAAAATACAGCCAACGTTTAGTTTTAGGGTTTGGCCTATATAAACCCCATTTCTTTGGGGTTTTGGCTAAGATTTCTAGAGCAAAAATTTTTCTATTCTCTGGTTTTTAAAAATAAGTTTTCAAAAGTGTTTAAAGAGCAAAAAGATCTATCTTATTTGTTTTAAAGTGTTTTTTTATTTCAAAGAAAATTGTTTTTGGGAATTTGTTTCTTGATCCAAAAATCTACATCTATTTGGTATTTTTCCAAGAGTTTTTTTTTGATCAAAACACTTTGTTTTTCACACTTGAGCTTATCTTCTATCCTATTCTATTGGGATCCCTTGCTTGTGGGAAAAGAGATTGTTTGTGGTTGAAAGATACCACCAAGTTATAAACCCTTTCATTGTTGGGTTGCTCCCTCTTTGGTAGAGGTTGAGATTGTTGGTTTGCTCCCTCTAGTGAGAGGTGGAGTTTGATTTTTGTATCCCTCTTCGGTAGAGGTGATTTGTGGTTGTTTTGGCTACGGACCTAATCCCTCTTCGGTAGAGGTGGATTGTGGTTGTATTGCCTCGGTGGCATTGTAAGGTTGAGAGAGGAGTTCGGTACTCCTTAGCGGATTAGAAATCCTTCTCGGTGAAGGCGGAGACGTAGAGCTAGGGCTCGAATCTCGGAACATATCATTGTGTTTGCGTTTGATCCATTGCCTCTAAACTCTCTCTCCTTTATTTGTGTTGTGCATCATTCATATCACTCATATTTGCTTGTGTTGTGCCTTGCATCTTTCATATTGTTATTTATATCCATTATATGCTTGGCTTGTGTTTGTGTGCCTCACTTGTACTTAACCACGAGAGCTTCATATAGCACCTTAACTCTTATTCAGAGGAATCAAGAGGAGTTAGTCCAGAGCCCTTCACGGGGAGTTCGGCTACACTCGTTGGTTGTATTAAGTGTTTGCGCAACTTTGTTTTTAGCTTCCGCATTTAGTTTTTAGATTAGCCATATCACCTATTCACCCCCTCTAGGTGATTTACAGTTTTTTGTGGGGTACTCTATTTAGAATATAATTTACAGTTAATAGAGCTTCCCCCCACAAGTTCTGCGGAGCTCCAGAACTTACGAGCATGGAATTTACCATCTCCTTCAAAGTTCTGTTCTTCCGTTCAGCAATTCCATTTTGCTGAGGAGTATATGGTACTGTTGTTTGATGGATTATACCAAAATTAGCACATAACTCACTAAAATTATTTGATTCATATTCTCCGCCTCATCGGATTTTAGAATTTTGATTTTCTTGTTGAGTTGATTCTCAACTTCAGCTTTATATGTTATAAACATATTAATTGCCTCATCTTTACTGTTTAAAAGATACACATAACAGTATCTTGTATAGTCATCTATAAAAGTAATAAATACTTTTTACCGCCTCTAGTTGGTATAAACTTCAAGTCACACAGATCGCTATGAATTAACCCTAAAGGTTCTGTATTTCGATCAATTGAGTGAAATGAATTTTTTGTCAACTTGGCCTCAACATAAATCTCACACTTGCGAATTTCTTCCAAGTTGAGTTTAGGAATATATCCCAAATTAGACAAGTCTTTAATGACTTTTAATTTATATGCCCTAATCTAGCATGCCATAAAATAGGAGACTCAAGTAAATAAACAGAAGATTTTCCTTATTTATAAGCTTCGGGTACAAATACACAGACTTTTTATCTACCACTGCAACATTGGCTTTAAAAAGTCCATCAACAAGATAACCCTTTCCCACATACATCCCTCCCTTAGTAAGTACAAATTTATCTGATTCAAAAACCATTCTAAATCCTTTCTTACTAAGTATTGATCCAGAGATAAAATTCTTGCGGATATCTGGAACATGTAGAACATCGTTCAGAGTAAGCTCTTTCCCCGATGTCCACTTCAGGATGACCTTGCTTTTTCCTTTAACCTTTGAGGCGGCTGAATTTCCCATGAATAATTGCTCATCTTGCTCTAGTTTTTGATATTCAGAGAATAATAATTTCTCAGAGCAGATGTGCCGAGTAGCCCCAGTGTCTACCCACCAATCCTTATTATTGGTTGTTAGATTTACTTCTGACACCACAGCTGAAAGGCTTGACGACTCATGGTTGGTCAAGTTTGTCTGTGGAAGGCTCTTCTTGTTCTTTTGAGACGGCTGCGACATTCATTCGCCTTATACCCTTCTTTGTTGCAGATGTAGCAGGTTCCCTTGAAGCGCATGTTTTTGCCGTCTTGGACCTTGCCTTTGTACCCCTGGGAAGTCTTCTTCCGCTTTAAGCCTTTGAAAGTAGACACTTTCCCCTTTGAATCTTCGATCACATTGGCTTTGGCTTCATAGGATTTCTTGCTGCTCCTTTTCTCGGACTTTCGGTTGTCCTCCTCGATTCGAAGCCTCACAATGAGATCTTCCAACTTCAGCTCCTTTCGCTTGTGTTTCAGGTAGTTCTTGAAATCTCTCCACGCAGGTGGGAGTTTCTCCACGATAGTAGCAACCTGAAAGGTTTCAGGTAGAATCATACCATCGGCTTCTATCTCGTACAAGATAAGTTGGAACTCTTGCACTTGACTGATTACAGTCTTGTTGTCCACCATTTTGTACTTCAGAAATCGTCCTATGACAAACTTCTTGGTACCAGCATCTTCAGTCTTGTATTTCTTGTCAAGACTGGCCCATAACTTCTTTGCCGTTGTGATAGGGCTGTAGACATTGTAAAGAGAGTCATCCAGTCCATTTAAAACATAATTTCGGCAAAGGAAGTCACCTTGTGTCCATGCATCGACTGCAAGGACTGAGTCCTGATCTGTTCCGGGTTCTGGTGGATCTTATTGCAGGAATTTGGCCAGATGAAGAGTGGTCAAGTAGAAGAGCATCTTCTGTTGCCACCTCTTGAATTCTGTGCCGTCAAATTTTTCTGGCTTCTCCGGCTTCGGGTTAGGAAGTGGAGTTGGCATCAAAGCTTGTAGCTGCATGATTGGTGCCTTGCTAGAGCTATCTTAATTAGTCTCAGACATTTTCTGCAAGTTCAAGCAGAACAGAAGTAAGAAACTTCAATGCTTAATTGTCTTAAGATTGTTGGTTTCTGCTTAACTTGAATCAATCTGACAACTATTCAAGATCACTGAAATATCTACAATCTAATTGGCCGGGTCGGCAAATATCAGGTGGGAGGTTTTCCGTTCAATAGAACATTCCTTAATTTAAGAACCACCTTTCAATTTCCTTCCTTTGTTAAACACCAATTAGACTGAATCTAAATCAGTCTCAATATACTGAATATCAGTATATCCCCTGTATAAAGAAATTAATTCACTTATACAGTACTTGGAGTGAGGTACACTTAGAGCGAATCTCCTTAAGACAATTACGTCCCTCACACCGGTGCTAACGGGTTACTGGAGCTGGTCTCCCAAGATACAACACTCCTTCACGGTGTTTGGATAGCACTACCAAATCACCGTACGGTCGAACCGTAGTAACCAGTACCTTCACAGGATCGTTGAAGCAGCGGGACAAAGACAAATTTCGGGTGAATATTTGCCTTTACTTTGGAGGAGCACCCACTGTAGAGGAAGAAGGAAGGTTGAAGAATATTCTTCTTCAGAAGTCCCAGATTCAGACAACAATTCTATTAAAGAATCTATTGAATTTTCTGAGCCCTCTTTCAGAATGAATTTAGCAGAATCTCCTTTGGAAGTCGCTTCGGAAACTAACTTTCCCACTTCTCGCTAGAAGTTACTTCAGAACTCCAATTCCAAGTTCAGAACGCAGAAACTCGCTTCAGTTCAGAACTCAGAGAGAAAGAGAGAGAGAGAGAGATTATTATTTCTCATTTTAGTGTGTCTGAGAAAGAGAAACCGGAGCGCTATTTATAGCGCTCCGGGAGGGGCATTTTCGTCCGCAATAATCCAACAGTTGCAGCGGTTCGGACTGAACCGTTGCAACTGTTCGGTCCAACCGCCCAACCGCACAGACGGTTCAGACTGAACCGTTGCAACCGTTGCAACTGGTTCGGGTAGCGGAGCGGGTATGCTTGCAACCCATACCCGTGAGAACCAGGCCGGGTAGGGAACCCGAACCCGAACTCAGACTCAGACCCAGACCCGAGCCCGAGCCCGGTCCCGCGCCGGCGCGCGCGTGCGCATGTGCGGGCATAGTTTCCTCCAATCGCGCACGAAAACTCCAAGTACCCAAAGGGCACGCCCTTTATTCTTACTTTTCTCTATTTAAACACCACGAACTTCCATCCCATGGCCAATGTGGGACTAATTGCTTTTAGCTACCTTTAGTCCCATTTTGGCTTTGAATTAGGCAATCTTTAGACTTGAATATCTCATTCATTCGAAGTCGGAATTGAACATGTGAATATACCACGTTCATCCCCAATGGAAGGAGAACACACTCCAACCATCATCCAATTGATTCGATCAACGGATCTCGCCATAATTCAATTCAAAGATTCATATTTATATTCTTCATATTCCAACAATCCCCCACAATGAATGGAGATTCAAGGAAATGACACACAATGAGACTGACTCTAATGTGAAAGGTAATTTAGAAAAGAAACTGCATTAGGATAGGTGAACTAGGTCTTAAACCTTCCATAGCGAAAGTTTTATCAGACTTACTGGCTAATCAGTGAACTAGGTCTTGAACTGTTAGCCGTTAGTGTAAGCCAAGTCAACAAACTTCACACAGTGACTTTCCAAATCAACTTTGGTTCTCGGTTGTGTCCGTTTTGGCCCTGGACATTCTTAGTTTCAGAGAGTATCTTTAGGGAATAACAGCCTCCATAGAAATTCCCAAAGAGCCGACCCAACTCTATACTCACATAGGCGATCATCCTATTAAGAGTAGTCTACTCTACTCCACTTGTTTAGTAACAAGATATAGGCATCATTAAAAGCGTTAAGCTTATCCTTAATCCACTTGTAGAAAAGCACTTATGTGCACCTTAGGAATGGATTGGAGTCAAGCTCCCAAGTGCTTACTTGCTGAGTCAATCATAACTAGTTTTTCCTCTTGAACTTAGTCCGTGGGATCTCCAGTCGCTAAGTGAGGTTTCCATTAAGCTGACTCGGTAAGGTTAGGCTTTTAGACCCATTCCCCTCGATGCGCATTTTATACACTCTCTACTTAAACCTTTAGTAAGCGGATCCGCTAAATTATCCTTTGACGATACAAAGTCAATAGAGATAATTTCATTTGAGAGCAACTACTTCACGGTATTATGTCTACGACGAATATGTCTAGACTTATCGTTATATATAACATTTTGTGTCCTAGATATAGCTGTTTGATTATCACAGTGTATACATATAGCGGGCACTGGCTTTTGCCATAATGGTATATCTTCTAAGAATTGTCGAAGCCATTCTG
Organism: Agave tequilana; assembly: GCA_038442645.1. Taxonomy (NCBI): domain Eukaryota; kingdom Viridiplantae; phylum Streptophyta; class Magnoliopsida; order Asparagales; family Asparagaceae; genus Agave; species Agave tequilana. Next base: position 228,218 of record JAVJIF010030906.1, read on the forward strand.
CTTCTTCTCTGGCCTTATCTAAGGTTATGAATTCTGATTTCATAGTGGAACAGGCAATACATGTTTGCTTAGAAGATTTTCAAGATACCGTTGCTCCTCCTAGAGTAAATACGTATCCGCTAGTTGATTTTGACTCCTCAGAATCTGCAATCCAATTAGCATCACTGTATCCTTCAAGTACAGGTGGATACTGTCCATATCTCAAGGCATATTCCTTGGTATGTGATACGTTACCCAATACTCGTAGTAGAGCGGTCCAATGTTGATCACTAGGATTACTAGTGTATCTGCTTAACTTACTTACAGCGTAAGCAATATCGGGTCTAGTGCAATTCATCTAATGCATTAGACTTCCGATAATCTGAGAATACTCCAACTAGCGTATTCCAGTTCCTGTATTCTTATGAAGGTAGACGTGTGGGAGAAAAGGATTTGTATTCTCCTTTATCCCATGATCCTTGAATCTTTCTATCATCTTATCCACGTAGTGAGATTGAGATAGACTGATTCCATCTGGTATTCTGGTGATTTTAATTCCTAAAATCACATCAGCAACCCCCAGATCCTTCATGTCAAAACTGTTGGATAACATTCTTTTAGTGGACTTAATAATTTCAATATTAGTCTCAAGTATCAACATGTCATCTACATAAAGACAAACAATGATACATGCATTTTCAACTGTTTTCGTGTAAACACACTTATCGCATTCATTGATAGTGAATCCATCTTTGAACATGACACTATTAAATTTCTCATGCCATTGTTTTGGAGCCTACTTTAGACCGTATAAGGATTTTACCAATTTACACACCTTGTGTTCTTGGCCCTTGACTATAAATCCTTCAGGTTGCTCCATATATATCTCTTCATTTTATTCACCATTTAAGAATGCAGTCTTGACATCCATTTGATGGATATCTAAGTTATGTAATACTGCAATTGCAATCAACATCCGAATAGACGTTATTCTTGTTACTGGTGAATAAGTATCGAAATAGTCAAGTCCTTCCTTTTGTCAATAACCCTTGGCTACTAATCTAGCCTTGTACTTATCGATAGATCCATCGGGTTTTAATTTTCTTTTGAAAATCCACTTACACCCAATTGGTTTATTGCCAGGAGGCAAGTTTGCCAATTCCAAGTATGATTACTTAGTATGGATTCTATTTCGCTATTTATAGTTTCTTTCCACATTTGTGCTTCTGGAGTTGACATAGCCTCTTTAAATGTTTGAGGCTCGCTTTCAATAGCATATGCTATGAAATCTGGACCAAAAGATTTTGAGATTCTAGATCTCTGACTTCTTTTTGGTTCAATTTCCGCATTAACAATCGGTTCCTCAGGGCTTTCGTCCCTGAATGACATCTCATGTGTTCTTTTCCCAGAAGTCTTATCTGCTTCCCGTTTCTATGGAAAGATGTCTTCAGAGAACACAACATCTCTAGATTCGATAATTATGTTTACATGAATATCTGGTATTTCAGATTTATGAACCAGAAATCTATAGGCACTACTATTTAAGGCATAACCTATGAATATGCAGTCCATAATTTTGCTCCCAACTTAGTCTTTTTAGGTAATAGTGCTAGCACCTTTGCAAGGCACCCCCACATTTTGAGGTAATGGTAGGAAGGTGTCCTTCCATCCCATAACTCAAATGGTATAAGATCAAGTTTCTTCTGGGTACTCTATTTAGAATATAATTTGCAGTTAATAGAGCTCCCCCCACAAGTTCTGCGGAGCTCCAGAACTTACGAGCATGGAATTTACCATCTCCTTCAAAGTTCTGTTCTTCCGTTCAACAATTCCATTTTGCTGAGGAGTATATGGTGCTGTTGTTTGATGGATTATACCAAAAATTAGAACATAACTCACTAAAATCATTTGATTCATATTCTCCGCCTCTATCGGATTTTAGAATCTTGATTTTCTTGTTGGGTTGATTCTCAACTTCCGCTTTATATGTTATAAACATATTAATTGCCTCATCCTTACTGTTTAAAAGATACACATAACAGTATCTTGTATAGTCATCTATAAAAGTAATAAAATACTTTTTACCGCCTCTAGTTGGCATAAACTTCAAGTCACACAGATCGCTATGAATTAACCCTAAAGGTTCTGTATTTTGATCAATTGAGTGAAATGAATTTTTGCCAACTTGACCTCAACACAAATCTCACACTTGCGAATTTCTTCCAAGCTGAGTTTAGGAATATATCCCAGATTAGACAAGTTCTTTAATAATTTATAATTTACATGCCCTAATCTAGCATGCCATAAAATAGGAGACTCAAGCAAATAAACAGAAGATTTTCCTTTATTTGTAAGCTTCGGGTACAAATACACAGACTTTTTATCTACCACTGCAACATTGGCTTTAAAAAGTCCATCAATAAGATAACCCTTTCCCACATACATCTCTCCCTTAGTAAGTACAAATTTATCTGATTCAAAAACCATTCTAAATCCTTTCTTACTAAGTATTGATCTAGAGATAAAATTCTTGCGGATATCTGGAACATGTAGAACATCGTTCAGATTAAGCTCTTTCCCCGATGTCCACTTCAGGATGACCTTGCCTTTTCCTTCAACCTTTGAGGTGGCTGAATTTCCCATGAATAATTGCTCATCTTGCTATAGTTTTTTATATTCAGAGAATAAAAATTTCTCAGAGCAGATGTGCCGAGTAGCCCCAGTGTCTACCCACCAATCCTTATTATTGGTTGTCAGATTTACTTCGACACCACAGCTGAAAGGCTTGGCGACTCATGGTTGGTCAAGTTTGCCTGTGGATTGCTCTTCTTGTTCTTTTTGAGACCGCTGCGACATTCATTCGCCTTATGCCCTTCTTTGTTACAGATGTAGCAGGTTCCCTTGAAGCGCATGTTTTTGCCGTCTTGGACCTTGCCTTTGTACCCCTGGGAAGTCTTCTTCCGCTTTAAGCCTTTAGAAGTAGACGCTTTCTCCTTTGAGTCTTCGATCACATTGGCTTTGGCTTCATAGGAGTTCTTGCTGCTCCTTTTCTCGGACTTTCGGTTATCCTTCTCGATTCGAAGCCTCACAATGAAATCTTCCAACTTCAGCTCCTTTTGCTTGTGCTTCAGGTAGTTCTTGAAATCTCTCCATGCAGGTGGGAGTTTCTCCACGATAGTAGCTACCTGAAAGGTTTCAGGTAGAATCATACCTTCGGCTTCTATCTCGTGCAAGATAAGTTGGAACTCTTGCACCTGACTGATTACAGTCTTGCTGTCCACCATTTTGTACTCCAGAAATCGTCCTACGACAAACTTCTTGGTACCAGCATCTTCAGTCTTGTACTTCTTGTCAAGACTGGCCCATAACTTCTTTGCCGTTGTGATAGGGCTGTAGACATTGTAAAGAGAGTCATCCAGTCCATTTAAAACATAATTTCAGCAAAGTCACCTTGTGTCCATGCATCGACTGCAAGGACTGAGTCCTGATCTGTTCCGGGTTCTGGTGGATTTTCTTGCAGGAATTTGGTCAGATGAAGAGTGGTCAAGTAGAAGAGCATCTTCTGTTGCCACCTCTTGAATTCTGTGCCGTCAAATTTTTCTGGCTTCTCCGGCTTCGGGTTAGAAGTGGAGTTGGCATCAAAGCTTGTAGCTGCATGATTGGTGCCTTGCTAGAGCTATCTTGATTAGTCTCAGGCATTTTCTGCAAGTTCAAGCAGAACAGAAGTAAGAAACTTCAATGCTTAATTGTCTTAAGATTGTTGGTTTCTGCTTAACTTGAATCAATCTGACAACTATTCAAGATCACTGAAATATCAACAATCTAATTGGCCAGGTCGGCAAACATCAGGTGGGAGGTTTTCCGTTCAATAGAACGTTCCTTAATTTAAGAACCACCTTTCAATTTCCTTCCTTAGTTAAACACCAATTAGACTGAATTTAAATCAGTCTCAATATACTGAATATCAGTATATCCCCTGTATAAGAAATTAATTCACTTATACAGTACTTGGAGTGATTAACGCTTAGAGCGAATCTCCTTAAGACAATTACGTCCCCCGCACCGGTGCTAACGGGTTACTGGATGCTGGTCTCCCAAGATACAACACTCCTTCACGGTATTTGGATAGCACTATCAAATCACCGTACGGTCGAACCGTAGTTAACCAGTACCTTCACAGGATCGTTGAAGCAGCGGGACAAAGACAAATTTCGGGTGAATATTTGCCTTTACATTGGAGGAGCGCCCACTGTAGAGGAAGAAGGAAGGTTGAAGAATATTCTTCTTCAGAAGTCCCAAATTCAGACAACAATTCTATTAAAGAATCTGTTGAATTTTCTGAGCCCTCTTTCAGAACGAATTTAGCAGAATCTCCTTTAGAAGTCGCTTCGGAAACTAACTTTCCCACTTCTCGCTGGAAGTTGCTTCAGAACTCCAATTCCCAATTCAGAACGCAGAAACTCGGTTCAGTTCAGAACTCAGAGAGAAAGAGAGAGAGAGATTATTATTTCTCGTTTTGGTGTGTTTGAGAAAGAGAAACCGGAGCGCTATTTATAGCGCTCCGGGAGGGGCATTTTCGTCCACAATAATCCAACAATTGCAGCGGTTCGGACTGAACCGTTGCAACTGTTCGGTCCAACCGCCCAACCGCACAGACGGTTCGGACTGAACCGTTGCAACTGGTTCGGGTAGCGGAGCAGGTATGCTTGCAACCCATACCCGTGAGACCCGATTCAAAAAGAACCAGGCGGGTAGGGAACTCGAACTCGAACTCAGACTCAGACTCAGACTCAGACCCAGGCCGGTCCCGGCGCCCGCCGACCGCCACCGCCGCCGCCAACGGCGGCGCGCGCGCATGTGCTGGCATAGTTCCCTCCCAATCGCACACGAAAACTCCAAGTACCCAAAGGGCACGCCCTTTATTCTTACTTTTCTCTATTTAAACACCACGAACTTCCATCCCATGGCCAATGTGGGACTAACTGCTTTTAGCTACCTTTAGTCCCATTTTGGCTTTAATTAGGCAATCTTTAGACTTGAATATCTCATTCATTCGAAGTCAGAATTGAACATGTGAATATACCACGTTTATCCCCAATAGAAGGAGAACACACTCCAACCATCATCCAATTGATTCGATCAACGGATCTCGCCATAATTCAATTCAAAGATTCACATTTATATTCTTCATATTCTAACAATCCCCCACAATGAATGGAGATTCAAGGAAATGACACACAATGAGACTGACTCTATTGTGAAAGGTACTTTAGAAAAGAAACTGCATCAGGATAGGTGAACTAGGTCTTGAACCTTCCATAGCGAAAGCTTTATCGGACTTACTAGCTAATCAGTGAACTAGGTCTTGAACTATTAGCCGTTAGTGTAAGCCAAGTCAACAAACTTCACACAGTGACTTTCCAAATCAACTTTGGTTCTCGGTTGTGTCCGTTTTGGCCCTGGACATTCTTAGTTTCAGAGAGTATCTTTAGGGAATAACAGCCTCCATAGAAATTCCCAAAGAGCCGACCCAACTCTATACTCACATAGGCGATCGTCCTATTAAGAGTAGTCTACTCTACTCCACTTGTTTAGTAACAAGATATAGGCATCATTAAAAGCATTAAGCTTATTCTTAATCCACTTGTAGAAAAGCACTTATGTGCACCTTAGGAATGGATTGGAGTCAAGCTCCCAGTGCTTATTTGCTGAGTCAATCATAACTAGTTTTTCCTCTTGAACTTAGTCCGTCGGATCTCCAGTCGCTAAGTGAGGTTTCCATTAAGCTTACTCGGTAAGGTTAGGCTTTTAGACCCATTCCCCTCGATGCGCAATTTATACACTCTCCACTTAAACCTTTAGTAAGCGGATCTGCTAAATTATCCTTTGACGATACAAAGTCAATAGAGATAATTCTATTTGTGAGCAACTGCTTCACGGTATTATGTCTACGATGAATATGTCTAGACTTACCGTTGTATATAACATTTTTTGCTCTAGATATAGCTGCTTGATTATCGCAGTGTATACATATAGCGGGCACTAGCTTTTGCCATAATGGTATATCTTTCAAGAATTGTCGAAGCCATTCTGCTTCTTCTCCGGCCTTATCTAAGGCTATGAATTTCGATTCCATAGTGGAACGGGTAATATATGTTTGCTTAGAAGATTTCTAAGATACCACTGCTCCTCCTAGAGTAAATACGTATCCGCTAGTTGATTTTGATTCCTCAGAATCTGCAATCCAATTAGCATCATTGTATCCTTCAAGTACAGATGGATACTGTCCATATCTCAAGGCATATTCCTTAGTATGTGATACGTAACCCAATACTCGTAGTAGAGCGGTCCAATGTTGATCACTAGGATTACTAGTGTATCTGCTTAACTTGCTTACAGCGTAAGCAATATCGGGTCTATGCAATTCATCAAATACATTAGACTTCCGATAATCTGAGAATACTTCAACTGGCGTATTCCAGTTCCTGTATTCTTATGAAGGTGGACGTGTGGGAGAAAAGGATTTGTATTTTGTTGGCCCGAAGGCCCATCACTCTAGTTTTGATGATGACCAACTCATGTAGTTATTGTACTAATGATCTTGTGTTTAATTAGTGTCTGATTTATGATCAAGATCTTAGTAGGTGCATAGCTTCAACAAAGGATTTAAAGTCAAGTTTTGGAGCTTGCACGGTGTTTGGACCAAGTCAAGAGGCTTCAAGTGAAGACTTCAAGAAGATGAAGACTTGTGTCTAGGTTTGTTTTAGAAGATTTTATTTCTAGATAAAATGTAAAGGATAGAATAGTTGGTGGATTGCTCAAGTATATATTACACACACACTCTTGATTTAGTTTGTTTTTATAAAGAGTTTTCTTTTAGAAAAATATCGATTTGGTTTTTGGTATTCTAGTTTACATGTTTTAACCAAAACCTTTTTAGAGCTTAATGTCAAAAACATAGATATTTCACCATGTTTGGTAGTGGATCATATCCATACACACTATACTTCAAATGAGTTTAAATATCTTGTTTTTGTATTTGGTGAAGTTTTTAGAAAAACAAGTTTTGAAAAATCTACTTTGAAAAATATAGTTTTTCATTTGAGCCAATTTTTCCATGTTACAAAAATAGTCCAAATTATTTGTAACATGCCTTGATTTTGTGCAAGCATGTTTGTTTATCAAAGTATATTGGTAAAACTATTTTTGTAGATTTTCTGTGAATTTATGGGATTTTATTTCAACCCAAAAGACCAAGTTTTTTAATCCCTTAACAGTTCTGTCCTGGCTTCAGCCGGTCGACCGACCGGTTGACCGAAGCCTGAAGGCGGTCGACCAAGCGGTCGACCGACTTGCACAGACGTGCACGCCAGTTCTGGCAGGAGGGCCGGTCGACTGAACCGGTTGACCGTCCAGAGAGCTCTGCTCTCGGGAAAGTCCCCGGTCGACCGACCGGTCGACCGGACAGAGAGTTGTGCTCTCTGTATCCTGGCCTCGGTCGACCGGCCGGTCGACCGATGGCTCAACGATCAGAAATCTGACCGTTGGCCAGTCGACCGGGCGGTCGACCGACAGTTCTGTCAGGCCTCCAACGGCTAGTTTTTGGAGCCCTATATATTGGGCCATTTGGGGGCTGTTTTCTCCAAGATTTCAAGAATAGTTTGGGCTAGTTTTTCCCACTCATTTCAGTGGTTATTCACTTGTTTTAGAGCTTCATTTCCAAATCAAAAAGAGAGTTTTTATCAAGAGTGTTTAAAAGAGATTTCTTAAGTTTTCCTCCATAATTTCCATCCTAGTTTTTCTCACACAAACACTTGAGCTATCAATTGCTATATCTACCTATAGGGTTTTGTTGTGAGAGTGTTTATTCGTGATCAAAGTATTTAGATCATCAAGAGATCATTTCTTGTACTTTGAGGAGGCGGACAAGAGTGTTCGTGGTGGTTTAGAGTTCGTGTGTGAACTCTTGGTTTGAGGTGCGGCCTCGGCGAGCTTGTGGGGCTTGCGGTGTGTACGGGACTAGAGAGTCCGAGGGCTTGTAGGTGTTACGGCACCGAGTGATCCGGGGGATCGATTATAGTGGAAATCCTTCGTGTGTCGAAGGCGGGGATGTAGAGCAAGTGTGCTCGAACCTCGAAACAAATCCCTTGTGTTTGCGATTGCTCACTCTCTCTCTATCTCCTTATTTATATCTTGCATGCTTCTTTGTGTTTATCTTTACATGCTTGATATATTGTGTGGCTTAATTGATATATGCTTGGGGATTGTTTGCTAACACTTGTATTCAACCAAGAGAGCCAACGTGGTACCTCAACTCTTATTTAGAGGAATCTTGAGGAGTTTGTCCAGAGCCCTTCACGGGAAATTCGGCAACACTCTTTTGTGTTATACGTGGTGTTTAGTGTAGAATTTTTGTTTGCATCATAATAGTTTTTAATTCCGCATTTTGTGACCATTAGATTAGCCATCACCTATTCACCTCCCCTCTAGGTGATTTTACAATTGGTATCAGAGCAAGTGCTCTAAATTTGGGTTTACAACCTAGAGTTAAAGATCCTCTTTTTAGGCTAATCACTATTTTTGTACACACACCATGGACTTCATGTCACCTCCCACCTTTGACATTCTTAACATCCAAATATGGAAGGTGAAGATGTCCTTGTACCTTAAAGCCTTAGGGATTCATGTTTATTTTGCCACCACTAAAAATTCATATTGTTTAAATGGCAAAAACTTGAGGCTACTGCAAAAGCCCTACATGCTTTAAGATCTACCCTAAATGATGTTTATTTATCTAGGGTTGCTAATCTTGATTCGGCTTTTGTAGCATGGAACACCCTCATCTCCCTTGGCGAAAAAGATCTATATTATGCGGGGAGCGACTCGGAGTTGGAAGTGACACCTCCAACTTGTGCTATATGGTCCAAGGGGATAACCCCTTGAGGTAACTACCGAATCCGAGGTAGAAGATATTGACATGTCATATGATGAGCTTACTTCATTTTATCAACAATTACTTAAAAATATGGCATGCTTAGAAAAGATAATAAAAATTTGAAAAAGAATTTTGATTGCATGTTAAAAGAAAAGGATTCTTTACAAGAAAAATTTAAATTTTTTCAAAAGAAAATGAAAATTTGAAAAATGAGAATGTTTCCTTAATGTCCAAGTTAAATGATCTTTGTGAAGGAAACACCTCTTTGAAAAATGAAATTGCTTTGGTGGAAAAACAAAAGGAAGTTGCTTTTAATGAAAACACTTCTTTGAAAAGAAAAATTTTTGAAAATGAAAAAAAAGTTTCTAAAAAGAATAAGAATAATGTTTTTTTATCTCATCATGCTTTACATGCCACCACAAATGAGATGAATGTTTTGAAAAATAAAATGGATTGTTTGAGCTCCACTTTGAGCTCATGTGCATTTAACCATTCTAGATTGGAGTCCTTGTTTTCAAAGAAACAAACTCCACACATTCATGCACATCATCATCATGCATATGCTTATGTTGCACGTCATGATCACACTCATACACATAAGCATCCTAAGGTGTACAAATGTGCACATTGTGGCCGCAAAGGCCATTTAGCAAAGTTTTTGTAACGCCCCGATTCCACGGATACGGGGACGTCACTGCAACGTATATACGTGAGTCAGATTTGCCCCCACGCATATACGCTAAGCATAAAAGTACAACAAGAAATCAGAGTACACACGAAGCGTGGTATTCATACATATGCCAACACAAGAATACACATACAAAGTTATCACAGGATATTATAAAGTATTACACATTACATGTGTATTACATCATAACCAAGTCCAAAAGAGAAATACACAAGATATACACAAAAGCTCACGAGTAGGATGGAGATCCCGTGAGTCAAAAGAGGAGCCCGGCACGAAGGAAGAAGAGCTAGCCTGCCTGCTCACTAGCGGAAGCTCGATCTACAGTGGATGGCTCCACTACGATCCAAGCTTCGAAATCTGAATATGCAAATCCAAAGGTCAAGACATATAATAGTAAACAACTATAGCCAAGTGGCTAAGAGACATGAATAAGGGTTAGAACACAAGTGTAGTATATGAAGACACGTATGGTATAATCATCATGGTACAGGAAATCCAAGTAAAACTGTTTGTGTGCAAAAGTGATTGTATACGCTTAGGTCACGGTCCCATGAGACTAGTACATCGAAGGAATAATCCAAACAAGGAACCCTCATATATATACCTTTTGTCTCATGCCACCGAATATCCAAGCGTATATAATCAGAGTTGCAATTCGTATGATAGTAACAGGAATACAGAACAATAATGATCAGGGGTCCATAACACGTGTAACGGGAGTCATAACAGTAAAATATAACAGGAATCATCGCAGGTACACATAACAGAAACTATAACAGGAAACATAACTGACATCTATTGTTATTATTACTCGTCTGACTCATATATCTCGGCATGTGTCCAGGTGTGCACCCCAACACACTACCTCCATATATAAACGAGTCGAGGGTTGTTAACGGAAGCAGATGGAGAACTGACAGAGCTTCTTATAGTGGTTCACATACACCGGGGACCAGTTTGTTGGTCCAACGGTTCCCACCACCTGGGACCGGTTTGGAGGCCCAAAGTCCCCCTATATGTACTCATGTGGGCCCTAAGTCCCACTATAGTCGTCCGCCATATATATATATATCATATCCATCACTATAAGCAAGATATCATTCCGGCATCCATCACTCCTCCCATACCCATACAGTTGTCCTTTTTATGATTTATTAACATAATTATCAGATTAAGGGAATGAGCAAATCATAACAGTAATACATAACAGTGATCAGTACATAACAGTAATCAGGTACTACATTCCCTTTATCGTGATAATTATAAGAATCGGTGTATCATGCTTGGTGTCAAGAGATAGCATGATAAGTGGTGATGTATATCTAACAAGCAACCAAACATATCAAAGAATTGATAATAGTCAGGGTAAGTCATGGCCTAACAAAAGGGTCTAGCAAATCAGGTGATATACATGTGTTAAAAGGAAACATAAAACTAACAAGTCTAAAGAATTGACAAGCGGTCGATAGTGTTAATGAACAAGTCATGAAATACTAGTTATGAAGCATGAACAGGATAATATACCATACATGTACCAAGGGTAAGATACATAGTCAAGAAGGAAATCACAATACCAGACAGCCATAAGTTAGTCGACTAGGTTAGAATAGTAGTCGACTAATAGAAGGGTTAGTCGACTAGGAAAGTAGGGTGGTCGACTAATACTGTGTTCCAGAGAGTTTGGGTTTCTGTTTCAGGAAGAGTTAGTCGACTAGGTAAAATGGGTAGTCGACTAACAGGGAACTACAAGTCGACTAACAGATACTTAAGTCGACTAAGTTTGAGATACAGAGAGTTGAGTTGGTTTCAGGAGTCGACTAGGGTCAAGGTGTAGTCGACTAGGGGTTCCAAGTCGACTATAAAATTAGGATAAGTCGACTAGGGCCGAGAGTTGGTGTTTTTGGTTCAAGGAAAATTTAGTCGACTAGGGGTCAAATGTAGTCGACTAGGGGGGTCTAGTCGACTGGTAAAATGGCTTAGTCGACTAAACTGTGAAAATCAGAAAAGTTACGTTTCAACTAAAGTGGGTTAGTCGACTAGGTTCTAGGTTAAGTCGACTAATCCTGGGAAAACAGGATACAGAACAGATTTTATGGTGATTGTTTGATGGGCTAAAAACATGATTTTTATAGGACATATGTACATGAAATTGTCAACACAAATATACAAGGAAGTTGCCTAGTCTTGGTGAGTAAAGATACTCACTTCGAATGGTTATGTGAAGGTTCTACGAGTTCCGAATAATCGATTGTCGACGGCTATCACCAACTAGGTCCTTGGCGATGCTTCCGACGAAGTGAGATGCGATCCAAATCCAAGGGTTGTGGTAGCTTGAGAAGAAGATGAAGGCCTTGAGGTGTTCTTTGGAATTAGGGTTTGAGATGGAGATGGAGAAGGATTTTGTGAAGGTGAGGATTTTGTTGAAGTGAAGAAAAAGAAAAGAATTGCAAAGGAAAGGATTTATATAGGTTTGATTTTGTAAAGGAGATGTAATTATGTAGAAGGGAGGGGTTTAGTTGCAAAATAGGGGATGGGATGGGTGTCTCTCCTTGGCCACTGGCCGGCCATGGGGAAGAGAGAGAGGGTTGCATTAATGGGGAAGGGTGTGGAGTTTGAGATATTTGTTGGAAAATTGGGATTTTGTAGAATTGTGGAAAATGGAAAATCCTTTAACTTAGCAAGGAAGAAAGGAAAATAGAGAAAAGGAAAATGGAAAAGAATTGGATAAATGAAGATATTTTCTTGGTCCCCAAAAATGAAAATATCAGAAACACAGATTCCCGAGTAAAGTCGAGCATGCGGGAAAAATTTTTCGAAAAATACCGAAATCGTCCGAGATTCAAGTATCTCGGAACGACTCGCAATTTTCACCAAAATCATAATAATATAAGAAGACTTAAAATGAAATCCTTTTTAAGAAATACTTTATAGTTTTAAATCTAAAAATCCCGGAATCAGTTACCTACCGACTCCGAAAGAATTTTCATAAAATCATAAAATTCTCAGAAAAAGAATGTAGATAGAAAATATGATTCTAAGCAATAAAGTCTAAAGGACCATCTAGAAATTTCTAACTGATGTGAAATAAAAATACTGGAATCAGTCTTCTACCGATTCCGGTGGAACATCCATAAATTCGTAAAATCTTCAGAAAAAGTATTTAAGTAAGAAATATAATTCTAAGAAGAAATGTCTAAAGAATCTACTAGAGATTCTAAGCAGTTTGCAAGATAAAAATTCGGGAATCGATCAGCGACACTGGTCGACACCGGTTTTGAAGAAATTCATTTTATTCTAGAAAATTCCAGAAATTCACATAAAATCTAATATATTAGAAAATGATATTTGAAATTGAAATTGGTCAAATACGGAAAGTAAATCGAAAAATACGATCGAAAAACTGAATACGAAATTAAGTACGTATTCCGGGAACGGGGTATTACAATCTACCCACCTTACAAAAAATTGCGTCCTCGCAATTTCGCTAAGGGGTAAATTGAACACAAAGGGGACAAGGTGAAATCAAGGATCCGAAAAATCAAAACAAGAATAAGATGAACACAGAAAGAACCTGGATGAACAATGATAGAATGATAAGGGAACATATTTAGAATGATACTCAATTCAAATACAAGATCTAGGGTAGTGATTACCATGATATCCTAAGGCTCCTGCTCTGGTACTGGTCCTCCCACCCTGCTGCATCGCCTGAGGCCTCTACTGCCATGAGGTGAACTTGGCCCCTACCTTGGTCTGCTCTAGGCCTTAATCCTCTCTGCTGATGAGCATATTGCTGAGGCGGAAATGGAACTCTTCGATCCACGGGTTCAGGGTTCCTCCTCAGAGGCGGAGCTGGAAGTGCTGGGGCTGGATGAGCTGGTGCTGGAAGAGCTGGTCTGGCTGGTGTCATATGTCCAAACTTCCTGTGGGCAATCCCTTAGCATATGCTCCCTGATCCACACACTACACACAATCCCTTAGCCACTCGACAATCGCTCTTATAATGTCCGGGTCTGGCAGTAATTGCATACAATCTGAGGAAGAGGAGATTGGAATGGTCTCTCATCATCGGGCCATGGGTTTTCCCAACTGCATCTTCTCATCCATCAACTCAAAGGCCTCTTCTTGGCCTGGTTCCTCATCAAGTTCTCTTTCTTCTTCTCTAACCCACGCTCCACTCTCGAGCTATGGTGAGAACTTCCGAATAAGTCTTCAGCTGTTGGGGTATCAAGAAAACTTGGATATCCATCTGTAGGCCCTGCTGGAATCTGCTCGCTCGCTTCTCCTCATCCGTTACCATGTACGGAGCAAAGCGACTAAGCCTCAGAAATTCCGCGGCATACTCATCCACGGACTTGTTCCACTGCTGGAGTCTAATGAACTGCTCCTCCATATCCTTCTGAGCAGTAGCAGGGAAGAACCTGCTGTAAAAACT